>DWQQ01000102.1:0-14377 GCA_018244775.1 Oxynetra roscius flavomaculata
CATACCTCGGCTTTGTGCGCCCTTCGGGCTATAGTAGTAGACCGAGAGAAAAAAGCCGGCGAAAAAAACTCCCAGCAATCTTAAAAAACAAAATAAAAATAAGCCATGTTGCAGAATGGCTTTAGTCGGATAAAGAGCACACGTGACAGGTGTGATATGGAAGAGTCGTTTTGATCTACCTGGGTGTAAAATTATAGGTATAAAGTGTTTAGAAATTGGTAATGTAATTTGTCAGCTGGTTTGCAACACCATCGCACAGATTTGCCAAGCTTCGGATCAGATCGCTGTGTGCACTATGTTCCAAGATATTATTTAAAAATAAAGAGCCATATCAAAATTACTCTTTTGTATAATATGTCCTTTGTATGGGCGATACTACTATTTATACCGGTTACGTTCAACTGCCAGAATCATTGGAAAACAAGTTAACCTTTAACTTTACAATCACACTCGAATGCTTCAAAACATTTCTTTGGTATATACATATATACAAGGCAATTTTACATGCTTTATATTATTTAGCTTCTGTAACTACGTAAGGGAATCTTACAACTTAAATTGAACACACTTCCTAAGGCCTGATTTGCCTGAAAATGTGTACACTTACAGATCTGATGGCAAAACAATAGCTTAATAAAAAAATATAATATTTTAAAAATATATATGTGAGAATAATTTGTGTGATATAGCCCAATAGACGGTTATGAATAAGAAACTTTAATAACTATAAAATGAAAATTAAATTGATGTTGAATAATAAATTTTATTATCAAAAGCATGTCGTGCTTGACATCAAATATGGAATATAGGACTTTAGTAGTTTTTTCGAAATTTCGAAATCACGTTTTTTGCATGAATTTAATGTAAGACCATCCTACGCGTTTGGCAATAACATTTATTGTTCAACACCAGTTTAATTTTTATTTTAGAGTTACCAAAATGTTATCCATGATCAACTGATGGGCATTATTACAGAAATTGTAGTTATCCTAAAATTATACTTTTTAGTTTGAATTGCATTGAAAACGTGTTTTTTTAGTTTTTTAACTATTTTATATATCTGTAAATGTAAGTTATTGAAAAAGTCTTAAAGTAGTCTTTTTTTTAAGAAAGTAAGAATGTTTTCGTCCTTTTATATTTTCACCAGACTATTTCGGAAATTGTAAAAGGTTCTACAATGTACGTACCCGTATACGAGTTGGCATAATACGGGGTTTGTTAATTATCTTAATAATGCCAATAGCATTGAATACCAAATACGTATAATAGAGCTTCTATTGATAATACGAACGAGATATAACATAATAAGCTTTGTGTCGACAGCATTACAAATAATTAGGTAAAATTGTTATCTTTGAAGACATTCTAATAAAATTAAATAATTAATAATAATCATATATAAAACATAAATCAATAGTGATAATTATAGTAATTAATAATACTATACTATTGCGTATGCCGCAATGTTGAGGACCCAGGTTTTTGATTACTGTAATCCTGATCTTTTCTGTTATGGCTTTTGGAGTCGTGACTTGGATACTAACGTTGGAACTAATCAAAATGTTTAAAGTTGCAAAGCGTGCTATGGAAAGAGCTATACTCGATCTATACAGACATTCAGACAGGGATACATACATTCAGATGAGAAGCAATGTTACAGACAGTTCTGAGGGGGAGAAAGCTAAGATGGCAGCGTGTTGGCCACGTCTGTTGAAGGTCTGATAAAGTCGATGCCACATACGGCTTTAGTGACGACCGTTTTTAGGCAAATGTAGGACACCATCATCTTAGACAGCACGATGTGTGTAGAGTGATTGGAAGAAACATAACTAGGAGAGTCGAAGACTGAGAGTCGGCTTGGGAGAGGCCTATTTCTAACAAAGGAAATAGATGGCTGATGGAGGCAGCCTTAAAAATAACGTTAACTCCTGTACAGTTTATTAGATATTATACGATCCAAATATTGGTATCTAATTATATTATGATAAAGTTTTTGCACAAATACACATGAAATACATTTTTTTAATCTATTCCTGTGCTCTGTCCATGGCTACTGGGGACGATGCTGTGATAATCCATACCTCTTCCTTCACTCGAGGTTGATGTCAAGGAACATATAATGTGAGATTAGTAATAGGTTCGGTTGAATAAATTTACATTAGATTTTTATAAGGAAATGTCATCGTTTCCTTGTTCCGAATGGAGTTCGAGGCGGCGCAGCTGCATATACATACATACTCGTACATATATTTGCATAAAATTTGGCTATAATTTTCCAAGCGACCCACAAGTTAATATCATCATTTCTTGAGAATATTGTGTGCACCACCACTAATGATATAATTGATCTTTTATATTATAAAAAAAATATATGTAAATTAGTGTATGTTTAAATAATAAATATAATATTTACGTCGTTTAATATCAAAACACAAATTCTAATTGGGGAACATAATTATAAATGTGAAGGTTAATTTTGAATAAATTGTGAGGAAAGCATTAGGTTAATAACAATGATTCGAACATATTTGGGCTTACAATAAGTTAGTACTCAAGGATCTACGACTGCTTTCCTGTTGTTGACCATATCTCTCCGATAATGTCTCTGTTATATACAAATTGAAAACACAACAGTAAGTTGGTCTGTTAAGCCGGTATATACAATAATGCTATAAAGATACAATCTTATGTATAGGTACTGACTAAATTGCTATAACTCTAATAAAAATCGATATGGACCCATACTATTTATTTTGAGATTGAAGTCGAGTATGACGTTAGGTTTCCCCTAATAATAGTATAATATAGCCGTGTATAAGCTATTTTGAAATCTTTAAATAATTTATTTATATATTGTTACAGACGTATGCTCCCTGAAACAGTTCCAGTGCGCCAACGGAAGATGCATATCGATCTCATGGGTTTGCGAAGGTGAGAACGACTGCGGCGACAATTCTGACGAAGACATCGAGCAATGCAAAAAAGGTACGAATACAATATTAATATACATATATTTTTCCCATAACTGTTTTCTGTTTGTTATTGTATAATGTTAAACGTAAATAACATTTGGGGCGTTTCGCTATATGCATATAACCTGTAGAATTAATATCAAACTTGGAGCGGTTATCTTATAAGCAGTACCCACATTAATATGGTAAGTTGTCTCCGAAACTAATTAGTTGCGTCCTAATATGTATATAGTTGAAGGGTCTCAAGTGTACCTAAATAGATTGTAGGAGATGGTCCGTCTGAAGAAGATTATCTAGTGATATATAAACTATCTCACTCCATTGCGTTTAGTTTCATATATACTTCATGTCGCGAAATACACAAATATGTACTTTAATATATTTTCTTTTGCGTAACAAATGCTACAGATGTATTATTAATTATTGAGTTTATTGGGAATGTCTGTGCAAATATTGATATATTTACCGACCCTCCTTTAACAATAATGGAGGCGGATGCTTCTCTCGAATTTGTGTCCATTACAATAAAGTAATTATTGTTCAACTCCGACATTGAAATATCTGGAGAATGTCGACAAACGTCGGGCGTATTGGTGGCCTATTAATATTTATTGGGGGACTAGCTTCGCAACTTGATGGTTGGCTTGTAATTTAGGATCAATTGGCTCCGCTATGGGCTCCCGTTGTGTTTCTAATAATGGTAACGACTTGTTATTGTGCTTACTTTAATGAAACGGAAGGTTGTGCGATTATTTAACCCTTTCATTGTATTTCAGAATCAAATATGTTATTAGGTTGTATTATTTTTACTTAATTATTCTTCGAACTGTTAATTAAGCTTTATCTACGTTACAAATGATTATAATTTTTTTTTGTCCTGTTAATAACACTACCGGATGATTATGCTATTGGTTTACGTTTAAAATATAGTGTAATTTTTAGTAATATACGTAAGTCTGTAAATAGGTTATCGTAACGTTGCGGTTTTAATTTCCGGGAACCTTGGGTTCAAAGCTTTTACGCGCCTCTGACTAAATAAAGTAATGTGATTTTGAATTGAAATTCACCTATACTTCTTACGATCTCCCTTTATGTTTCTTCAGGCGCATGAAGAGTCCCAACTTTCATCATGTACTCCATGACCGTAACCCTTCTCAAGCTGACAGAAGTCCAGTGTCCAGAAGGAGAACGACAAAAGTCGACGGTCCTGTCATTGGTTTTTATTATATTGAATTAAAGATTTATTAAAATGCGATTAATTTCCAGTTTGTATGAAAGTTATTACTTGTTTTCTATCCAAAAAGAATAAACAGTATATAAAATGTGTTGCATACTGCAAAGTCAGCGAAGTAGGACGGAAGAAGAGAACCGTTTCAGCGGATTTAACAGTCAGAAATCCGCGGAAAACATCAGTACAACTACGGTAACTGCGGTAAGGAGATTCGAAACTTGTTGAAGTTGGACCGGACGTGGAGATTATGAGGTTTCAGCGCAACTTCTTTCGGAAATAAAATGGAAGAGAGTCTATTGTTAAGCGTATTTATTCTAAAAAAAAGGCTTATAAATTAAAACAATGTCGGTTAAATATGTTTTTAGTCTGAATTTACATTTGTGGTCCTAAGGCGACATGGTTATTTTTATACTTCTATTTCTCTTGGTCATAACATAGTTACTCGGTGTACGAACATTTGTATTTTTATATTTTCGTTTCTATAATCTAGACGTAGCCTTTTCTGTCTGGGCTCTTGCAAAGTAAAATAACAAATATATTGATAGCGCTCAAGTAAGTTAATAATGCTTTGAGAATATGTTGTAACAACACTACTTGGTTAGAAGGCGTTCATCATTCACAGATTGTGTTAGTCAACGAACTAATTGTCACCGATTCGTTTATTGACGACCACCCGCGACACTCTGGCGCCCTGGCACTTATATTACGCATGCGTCGGTAGTTTGGCGAAATTATTATTTGTTTTATGGAAGCACGTATTACGTAAGCCAGGGTATATAAATTTACCCTTTATTGTTTATTTATAATTTAAATAATATATACGAGTACATGTCGTATCGTGTCATGTATGATTGTATTTCTTTCTTTATAACTACATGGGTATGTAATTAAAATTATTTGTTATTCTGGAACAGTTGCGTATTGAACGCATTCTGTACATTTAGGCAACTTTTGGGTGTGTAACTTTGAGACATAAATTTTCACGAGCGTTTCCTTGTTTTGGCCTGTTATCGCTCGATATCCATCGTTAAATCTTGTTGTAGGGTCTTTAGAGGCGCTTAAAATCGTTCCAGGGAGTTGGGTTTCTAACACACGTCTAAAGTAATTCGCATTGGGGCATTGCGGGCGAAGTTTAGGCCTTCCCAAGCTTCGCGGAAACCTCGTGGCCAACAGTGACATGTTCAGTCATGCGAATTCATGTGAATTAGTTGTTTTTTTTATGTTTCATTATTTATTTCTTGCGTTCAGTGTCATTTTTATACAAACTGTACTCTGTATATGTACGTGTTAAGTTGTTGGAAATGATAACACGTGACAGCTTCCAAACGCTGCACGTAAAACGTAACAGAAAAATCGGGTTTTTTTTTGTGAATACGAACTATCGATAAATTCTTGTTTCGACATATAAACGCAATGGATTTGGTAGCGGCCGCGTTTTCGATGTTTATCTTTGTTTATCGTATGGTAACAAAAAGTTTTGATCTTTCCATTGTTAATAGGAATCAACAGTTGGCTATTCAATTGCGGTTTTTGCCCGTAATTTTGATTCCATAGTTCTTCATATGTATAACCTACATCCAGTCTTTCATATTCCCGTGTCTGAATCTATTAAAACTAATTGCCAAACGAAACTAGGAGTTGAAGCGTTTCTCAAAACTGTATAAATGATTAATTTTTATACCGCTTTGAATACCTGCCGGTAAACTCAGTACCAAGACAAATGCTATTCGCAGTGTGGAATTTGTATGTAGTCCAGCTAACTTGTAAGTAAAACGACGCCCATGTTCCGTAATTTTCGTTTTGAAATTAACGATTTAAGGAATTAAAAGCTGGGTCTTTCAGTAGCATTTGCTAAGTATACAAGGAATATTTAGTACATAACCTGGTAACAGGTCTGTATATATTCATACATCTCGCAGCGACCGTTAATGTAGGCGCAATGATTAACATTTACTATTGAATATTATATAAATCTAGTATACATAATATGTGCATAATATATACTTATATATTTGTCATTTTCGACCAAAAGTTTTTCTTAGTCAATACACTTATATGAAATACGATTATTTTTATTATTCCGCTATAAGCATGTATGTTTATTAGGTACAATACATATTTATTTTTCAATAACTGTTAAGTGAATGTTAGTAATATCCATTAGTCATGTTTCCATTCTTCGCTTTTATCCCCAATTCAACTTGAAGCGAATTTATTACTCGGAGTAGATAAGATTGTTCATTCCATCCATCTCGGCGATTCCCAAAAGTAATCTTCCAACTTGCCAAACAACTGGAGAACAAAGTGCGCGACGCGTTTAAATTATAAAAGTACTTATGACCGTTTTAAGTCGGAATAGGCATATTTTTTCATTTGTAATGCAGCTTAAAAAAGGGGTGTTACAATGTATAGCTTTTAAATATATGTACATATATCCATTTCTTGGGAGTGGCATACACACATAGGTACATTTGGGACATAAACATTAAACAAATCACTTTTTGTAATTTTATTTCTAAATATTGATGTTTATCGCCTTTGTAGGAGAGCAGTACTACAGACTGGGTCGGCTTATACTTCACACATTTCTATCAAACAGATATCGAGTATAATCTTTTTAAAGATAGTTTCTTAATATTTTTATATAGAGGTATGCTTTATGCACAGGTACGGACTGCTCGGCTTTTTAAGTGCTCAAAAAACGAATTCACTCCAGATAATTCGAGTTCCGTGACTGAATGCCGGAATAAAATATATAATATAAAACATATTCGTATTGGTTTTCCCGTTCGCAACGCTGAATTCTTATCGAGAAGTGTGCGCTCAATAGTTGTCGGTTCATCAATGTTTTGTGATGACTAATTAGTTTTTTTGGAATGTAATTAATTAGTATTTATATATCAATAGTTGGAGTATCAATTGTTATTACAAAAGTTAGCATGTATATATAAAGCACGTGATCAATTGGTTCCTACGTTAATATAATTGTCACCAGGTGGCGCTGTTACAATTCCATACACATTTAACTGAATTGGTAAAAATCTCACACGAAGTTACAATTGAGATCAACCCAGTCGACTTCCGGCGGACGTGACACATCATTATCCAGGAGTACGTCCGGTGCGTCCGTGTGACAACATGTCTCGAACCATAAGAAATCGATAATTACCCATAACATTTGACATTAATAACCTGTATTGATAGTTGACACGACCTTCTCCACATTGGTCGGTACCAACACAATTTTAATGCGGTATGATTTCTCCAATAGTTCTGCTGAAAATATAACATGTTTATTTATATTTTCAACAGAAAAAACCATTTTATCTGAAAACATGATCAATATAATTTTGGATTTGTATCTCAAGCGCAGATAGCGGTCGGTATAAGTAGTAACCTATGTACATATATATTTTTATTCTTTGTACCATAAAATTACTCATTTTACCAGAATTTCCCTTAATTTTATTTGTAAGGGATTTCTATTGGGTACGACTTGCTGCTTAATTTTGTGAAAGTTTTTCAAACTTGTTTGAATTTTTTCATCTTCGCTTATTAAATTTGCCGTAGGGCTCGTATTTATTTTCATTCAGGTAATTGCCTTGTTTGTGAACTCGGCTTGAAATACCAACAATACAAATCAAATGTTATGTTCGTTTCGTCGGTTTTCTTTATAATAATATACTTTATAATATACTTTGATATTCTGCGTTATTCATTATCTAATGTAATTAATATTGATGACATAATGCTTTCCTTAAAATATAGTTTCTAGTGCATTCCGTAATCGTAAGGTAATTATCTCTATTAGTCAGCTCTATATGATGTTTTAATATACATCTACATTGTTAGGACGAAACCAAGAAATATAATTAATTAAATAATAATAAACATAAGACTTTATACCTAATATAACAAACTTGTAAAAACATTTCATATACTTTAGTGTATATACCACAGAATATGATGCGCACCATAAAGGCTTGTTTACTAATATCTATCCGCAGTGTTGAGTACCAGTGAATTCCAAAAATGTATAACTAACTATAATATCAATACAACTTCCACGGCTAAGGATGATAAGTGCTCGAACTTTGTCAATAACGGAGACTTTCCTAATAAAAGACATGTTCTGTTTCCTCGGCGCGGATGGCAACGTTTCGTCTATCTTGATCATACGGTGTTCGATGAACCGACTAATGTATTCTAATTAGTAACGGAAGGGACAGCGTTAGCGTTCAATGTCGATGGTCTAAATGCGTACTCGGGGTTCATGACCATTAAATTTGACTATACTTTGCGTCGGATATCATTAATAATTTACGTAAGGGTGTTAAAGAATTTCGAATTAATCCACGCTACATAATGAACAAATTACGAAGGTCGCGTCCATGTAAATGTTCGCAAATGTATGTATGTGTAATGTTCGTTATAAAACAAATTCTGGTTGCTCGATTATTGGGAATTTAATAATGTTGTTTTCATTACTCTGCGGTTTTCAATATTCAGGATAAGCTTAAGTTGGCCGTGTTATTATGCTATTATGATATGACTAAGTTAAACAGGAATCAATATTTCCTTTGTTTGTTCTCTTCCACAATAGTTAGACAGAAGACGTTATTAATTTTGTTGATTGAAATTAATACAGCTTAGAAAACAATACTATAATAAGGTGTAATAATATTAGGATATAATACAGAGTCGATTGGCTTAAAACTTTCCTTAACTCTAACTAATCATTTTCCTAATTACTTATTCTCTAAGAAAAAATGGTAACAACATTATTTTATTTCATTATCGTTAATTCCTTGTGTTATGTTGAATATGACCATTATATTTAAAAGCGGTGCAGTATGAATCACATATTCCATATTTGAGGGCACTACGTTAAGATATGCTTAAATTTTGTTACATGTTTAGTTAATTATTTCGAAAATTCAGCATTTATTACTTCATCAGGTGGGGAGCCCGCAATGGGGTCACATTCGCACGTCGGGTCGCGGTCTAATAAACTTAGGTTCTTGCATGTGACTTCATCAATAATGGCACCCGATGGTACACTAATCATTTATGCAGGTCGATGTTCCACCGATGAGTAAGTATATCGAAAAGTAACAAAGAGAACTTTAGAGAATATAGTCATTTTTAAGAATGCATACAAACCTGTGGTGCTCAATTGAAATCACATCACATGCATGTCATTTGTTACTCAATATGCCATATTTTTTGGTTAACTAAATTACATAAAAATTGTGCTTAACCTATCGTAGCTAGTTTTACGATAATAATATATAAGGATAAAATACACAAAATATGAATATACTTCACACGCAAGGGCTTACTGTGAATTTTATGCGCCATTTGGTGTCGTTTGTGGTAACATCAGCGTTATACAAAGTGACAACCCTTTCGTGGTACACTAAAAAACGACAAGGCACTTTCGTCCTTATTATTGTCTGCGATAAAAATGAAATTCCCATTTCACTATATTCTAATAGGAGAATCGAAAGCCTTATCTCCAATATAAGAAACGAGCATAGAAAAGCATGAAAAACGAGTTCTTCTGTACACTATTTTAATAATAAGGCAATATCATAAAAGCTTTCAGAGTAAGCCACTTAGAAAAATGCTCTGAATTTTTACCAACAGTATCATCGCTTCTTCAGAGTATTTTACATACTCTTAACATATGTGTGTACATCACTGAGACCAAAGCCCATAAATAAGCCTAATGGAAATGGAATTATTGATTGCCATAAATGAAGAACGATGGAATATTATAGTCTGTTTAGTGTATGAACTTTCCGAGTCGAAGGCAGACCTTTGAGCTTTCAGCGAAATCGTTAATTAACTTACGTTATGGTGAAAACGGATATAGTATATTATGGAGGATGAATTAGAGATACTTCGGCCAAACTTCACCTACTTCGATATTTCTGTTATGAACTGTCTCAAATAGGTCTCAAATATAAATGTATATATATGTATGTCTATGTCGATGCACGTTCATAGGTTATATAATTGTGTGTAACTAGTACAAATATTCACGAAAGTGAACAATAAAACTTCAAACAGGTGACTATCAACACTTGGTTTTTTTGTAAGTTTCGGAGCATTCAGCAAAGGGTGACCACATAACACTCACCTTATTATTTTAAATTTAAATTATTGTGATGTTTTTATTATAATGATTTTGTGAATGCTTCTAATGTAAAATTACAAAATATTGAAGCCTTTTTAATAAAAAATGAATCTTTATTATCCGATAATAAATAATAATAATAATAATAAAACGTTTTTAGTGTAAGTCCAAATATTTTCACCATCAACAACTATAGCTGTTTGAGTTGTTTCTTCTCTGTAGAATTAAAAGCATCTATCAAAACTGTCATGAGAACGTTTTTCTTGACAAAACGGCACACGGTTGCCGAGTGACACATTTCAAACTTATGTAACACTACAATACTGCCGGTGGGTATCTCTCGCTGCATATATCGGTCAACTTTTCGTGAGCTCTGTATAGCGGTCGATTAAGGTTACTAAGATGAAAGAGTCTTAAAGATCTCGTCGTTTCTTTACCTCGGTTTATCTACTATACCTGGGTACCCGAAGCTACTGCAGCGTCTTTAAGGTCTGGCTGTGTTGTGACCAATCGTTTTCAAAGTTAGATTGCAGTAACGATTAGAAGTATTTGTAATAAAAAACTAAAAACTGAGCCATACACGTGAAACAGAACGAAACTGATTGAAGAAAGTATTCTATTTTAGGCAATATCAAAAATTCCGTTTGGAAATAAATTACTCGGTCTGCGGCGTATTTCTAGAAGTCTAAAAACAAGGGATATGAAAATCACCTTTAAACGGCCGTTAACAACAAACTTACAAAAAGGCTTGATTGTTTATTTATACTTCGTGATGGTTGAAGTCGGTCGCCATCTTGCGAATATTTAAGTAGTCTGTGAAGTTTTGCGTCTCGTTGGCAGAGAAGTTCCTTCAATAAGTCCAATAATGACGATTCCCGAAGCCCCATAAAACGCAAACCAATCTCGTAATATTTAAGATGAAGGGTGCTAGTAATTGCCGCTATAAAGTGTGGTGTGCTCCGACTTTGGGTCACTGATGTTAAATTTTAGTGCCACCCCAAGTTTTTGGCTATTAGTATCGACTCGGTCTTCATTTATTTTTAAATTCAATTCTACAAAGTGCCCCGGGCCATTAAAGAGATTAACGATGTTTCGGCGATCTGCAATCATCGAATGGAAAACAATCGTATTTCCTGGTTTGCGATTAAAAATTTCGGTAGTTCGTATATTTTATAGGCTTTAATGTTATTTTAAGCTTTCGCTGCTGTGCGATTTACATTGATTTATACACAAGCTTTAGTAACGTTAGTCATTTTATTCATGCGGTCAGCTTTAACGTTTTATTCATGACAATATGAGAAATACATTTACATACACTGCTTACGAGTAGGTACTATGTTTGATATAAATACGGACTTAAAAATTGTATCTTTAATAAATAGTGTAGGTATGAATTTGGAATTTAAATTGCTGTTTTCTTTCAATACTCTTAAATTTTGACTTATTGATTAGTTTTATATTGGTTGCTGAACAATTGTAGATATTTACGTTGTAAATATAATTAGTGAGTATATAACGTACACACATATATACATATCCAAGTTTACATTGTTTTTAGAAACGACAAATTTACTCAACAGTAACGCATCAGTTAATATATGGTCAGATTCGTTTGTGATCTATTTCGTCTCCAGACATCCCTTTGTTAATTTAGAAACGTAGTAAAAAAGAGATATTAACACGAAAGTATGATTACGGTCGGTTTGGAGTATTGTTTAAAAAAGTTTGTCATAAAATGTCTCCAGTGAAAGTTTCTAAGTGTCTTATTTATAAACACTCAATGTAATAATTTAAGCTGTTCAAATATTTAACGAATAAATCAATTAATAAGTAAAACACTGCTATTAAGGTTTTATCGGACTATTCATTGATGGGTTTGTTAATTTAAAATTTTATCCTTTTACTGAATGAATTTTTGTGTGTATTTGTGAATAAAATTCACACACAAAAATTTTACCGCGCACATGACTATTCGATAAAGGCTTATATTTTCCGAAAAGATCCAAGTGGCATTTGTAAAATGTTTCCAGATGTTCCCTTTTATGAAATGAACAAAAGTGAATCAAAGACTTCGCTAAGTTTCAAAGCAAAGCTCGAGGGCGTGAAGCACTTCGTCAAGCCGTTTGAAATGTCTGTTTCCTCTTCTGTAGTCTCTTCGAATGCCGTTTTGTTTTGTATATCGCTTTAATGACTTGCGGTAAGACCCGGCGCGCTCACAGCGATCGATTGCAGATTATATATTGTTGTAAGTGAAGTTATATCTGTATGTAAAGTACTTAATTAAAATAAACAGCTAATACTGCTAATAAGGTGATATTGAACTGCCAATAAGAGATTTGTCGTAGAAGTAATATGAATTTTACTGATATATTTTAGAAAGAACAATTGTGTTTTTATGCTTGCTATACATATAGGTACTCTAAGCAGCTTGTCCTATTGCTGCTATAAGATTTTAATCTTTTCTAAGGGTGGTATAACGCCCGGCATAGACTTCTGTCATTGTATTCCCATTAAGCCCCACTGCATTGGCATGGTGTAGCAGTAAGCTAAGCCTCAAGTTAAAGGGAGGGTCGTAATCAGGTTCTCTTGAAGCAGGGAAACATATACCTACTATTTGAAGAAACATCATTTAACATTAGTAAACAAGTCTGAAATGCCTATGAAATTTTACTTCTACGAAAAATGGAGAACTGAAACCGGTCATAAATACCCATTAAAAATTCATTAATAATTGCAATAATGAACTCAATTTAAAGTGTCATTATAATTAACGCAAGGTAAAGTCGAATTTAAATACTCAAATTGTGTAGTGTAGTCATTATAAATATACGAGTAGGCGGCGCGAATGTTGGAAATTTAACGAACGCTTTTGTAATTAATTTGAGTAGGTACGGGTACATGAATATTAGTGAATGTTTGTTCATTTATACGTATTTGGTAAATAAAGTTTTTAGCAAATGCATGCAATACATGATAGGAAAATCATATCGAGGGCTGAAACTATAGTTGTTTGTTTATTTTGGGTGATATTAAGTTGTATACATATTAAGTTAAGTTAATTAATTTGTATAATATATAATATATAGCCATTAAGTTGTATAATATATAGCCTTTCACTCCTTGATATGTAGGAGACTATTATATTGTTTTTATATTGTTTACTCAGTTGTTATTAATACAATTGATTTTATACTAACTGATGAATATACATATATCGTTATTATAAAGAAATTATTTGGAAAACAAAACGTAATGCTATTGAGTGTGTAAAATTGTAAGTAGAGCAGAGTGTAAATGTAGTTTCTGACTGTGGGGCACGATTGGCCGATGAAATTACATACCTATACTCTTGCACATTCGTAACATTAAATGGACACAATATAAACAAGCAATACATTAAATGCTATAAGTGCTATAAGCTGAAGTGCAAAAGAAAATATTTATTTCTTGTGTTTTTCTAAGTATTAAAAGTACCTAGTTATATAATAAATTATTATTATTATACTGATTATTATTTATGAGATCCGTTTTGATTTTAATAATAATATTAATAATAATCATCATTATAAGTTGGCAGTGATTGCCCGAGAATTTGGGTTTCGTCTGAATCCCGCAGGCTAGGGTTACAAACTGGCATGTAGTTGTAATTCCTTGTACACATCTTCTATATTAAATATCACTTATTGTAATAGGCAAGAGAACTTTGCGAGGAACTCTGCTCACATTAGTGTTTTCCATAATATTCTCTTAGTTATGTGAAGTTACCAACTCACACTTGCCAGAATAGAAGAATGTGGTCTGAAACCTTTTCATTCAAAACGCACATACACATTGATTCAAGGACCCCCAGAATGGGTGGCTGATTTCCAAACCATCTTTATGTAAATAAATAAATAAATAACCGTCACCAGCGGGGTAGGCAGGGAGCACCGAGTGCCAAACATCTCTGTCCTTCCAAACCTGACGTGCTTCGTCTACATTCATCAGTCTCTTCATGCATACACGCCGGTTTCGGAGGCTCTTGACTCCCCC
>DWQQ01000103.1:0-14370 GCA_018244775.1 Oxynetra roscius flavomaculata
ATATATATATTATAAATAACATTATTAATTGTATGAAACATGAATTACAACTCTAACTGTCGTACCCTATTTTTAAAGCAGTAAATATGGGCGGTACATCGAGTATCTATTATATTATTGTTACAGTTGGCTGTTCCGATTTTATTTATATTTCTTCTTTATTTATGTTTTATTCAATATTTTTTCGTTAATTTAGTCTGAATATTATTAATTTGTGTCACACTATGTATAGTGTGTACAAGTATGTTTTTTGTTGTTGATATTGCATTTATATTTACCTATAGGTATGATATGTATGTATGTATGATGTATTTTTATATTAGCAAATTTAGAAAATAAATTTACTAAACATGCACCTACCATTTTATAAAGCTTGCGCAGACCATTAGAAAATAATAAAACCTAATTTAGTTAACAGACATAATTTATTTTATCACTTAGGTTTATATTTACATTACTAGTATTCAAATAATATTATTCTAAGTCTTATAAGCGAAAAAAAAACAGATTTTGAATGCACTAAAATTCATCTTCCATTTTCACACTACGGATCCAAGAAAAGTCCCACTTCTGTTCGCCGTCATCATCTTTAAAGGATTCTACAGATAAAATCTCTGTGTTAGTCGAAGAGTCAGGCATAACTTCTTCTTTACATTTAACTTCTGATTCATTACTTTCAACTGGAGTCGCTACTGCAGTATGTACTGGGTGTGGATGGGCTTCGCATTGCATGGGAATAAGATGACTATTATCAAACGTATAAGCTGGATAAGTATTCACAAACATATTCTGAGGTGGTTCTGACATTTCTACAGGAGTCGCTGGGAATACCATTGAAGGTATATTGGAATATTGTTCCAGATAGACGTTAGCACGGTTTACCAATTGATTCATTGGAGGCGTAGACGGGAATTGATCGTACATATGAACCATATTACCGGCTCCCATGTCCGGCGATGATTCGGTAGTACTAGCTTCAGAATCCTCTAGACCTTCCGCTCTGTCCTTTTTCTCCTTCATGCGGCGATTTTGGAACCAAATTTTTATAGTGCGCTCGTTGAGTTGAAGATGATCTGAGAGCTCGATGCGTCGACTGCGATCGAGATATCTGTTCTTCGCGTACTCTTGCTCGAGCTCCAACATTTGCTGACTCGAGAACGCGGTGCGAATGCGTTTCGGTTTCCTGCCACTGGCTGTACTTGGTTTATTGGTGCTGCACCAAGTAGATTGACGGATGTATCGATCCCCATTTCTGGTCACGTTCACCCAAGAGTTGTTAGTTGTTGCAGTTTGTCCGTTTCGTACCCCTACTGTCATATTAACATTGGGAACATTGTGAGCGATGTGCAAATTTGAGATCATCGTGTTATGGTTAGACACGTTCACGTTGTTCCTGTCACGTGTAGATTCGAAGTAATTTGGAGGGTTGTAGGGCGCTTGAGTGTTGGTGCAAATAGCATTGTTGACTCTTGCATTGTTGTTGGCTGCTGAGTTGGGCAAATCGTAGTCAGCCACTGGTACAACTTTGTATTGCGGATACTCCCCCCACTGCAGAGGCTGCTGTAACATGAACACGATCAAAAATTAAAACACAATCTATAAAAACATCAGTGACATCAAATGAACAGACGCATATAGTTTTATAAAAATTACTATATGAACGATTACGAATAATTTTTCTTAATTACTTTTCCATAAAATCTTAAGTACATTGAGAAATTAAATGAAATAAAATGTAAAAGTACCATTTCGTTTTGGTTGTTATTCGTATTCAAATTCCATTGGTTTTCACGTGCTTCGGCGGCGGTGAAAAGGCGCGTGGGTAATGTCGACGATTGATTTGAAATTGAAGTCGACACGGACATTATTGCGAATGCTATTTTTTAAACAGTCCAAGGATATACTATCGTTGCGAAAGCGTAAATGTGTTTAATGATCTATATTGGACAGGATGCGTTTTATAGTGCCCCACTATTCGCTAATTGGCTGCCCAAGGGAAGCTCGGTGACTAACACTGTTAGGTAATTAGCATGTTGATGTTTACGAAATTGTTCGATGATATTCACTTCGATCGTTATCTAATTGATAATTTCGAATAATGATCGATGCTTCGATTTCATTTCGACTATTAATTGTTGTATAAAATCTTAAAGTCATTTTTGTGTTTTTAATCGTATTACCGTTTTGTGTTAGATTTCACAGCTGCATAATTGTAGTGTAGCGAGCTACTAGGGCTCAGCCAGATTTGATAGTTGAGTAGTCGTAGGGTTAGGTAGTAGCCAAAGTAGGTGGTTAACACATAGATAATAACATCTGAGATAGTTTTATTTACCTCTTGTGTTAAACAAGATACCTCTTCGTCGCACCGGAGACCGACTTTTAAATGTTGATGCAACATTCCTATTTAAAGTATAGTTTATATATTTCATTAATTAGTACAGGGAATAAAACAAAATAAACATTTGAGATATTATTTTATAGTTAGATATTGATCCTAAAATTTTTATAAAAAATAACCGGAATTTACTAATAAAGTACATTTCTATAGCTCATAATATGGAGAAATTAAAGTAGAATTCAGAATGGCTTAGTTTCATTGATATGTACATACATGTATTATCAAATTTTTATTCATTACATTAAGAATGAATATATGAAAAAAAGCAAAACAGATCGCTTCTAAGATATGAGAGGAAATACCTGCCTTCCCTTTTATAATTACTATTATAGTCCACAATTTAAAAATTTACTTCAGTATTACGCTTGATATATTAATGCAATTTCTATAACTCTATTTACATACTCAGCGTTACACGCCCAGCTCTAAGACAAAGCTTTTCAGCTTCAAATTAATAACTAACCGTTGTTCCGCGACATTCAAATGTTTATACCACTTTTAATTACATATCTAATGAAGACATCTAATGAAATTCATACTTTAATGTACCTATACATTACGCGCCAAACTATTAGACTCAATTGCAATCATTTTCATTTTTAAGTATATACGAGTACATACGTACCTACGTACTTACCTAATGGTATTCTATATTTATATGATCGTAGGACCGATAGTTTTATTTATATGAAGTGTAATGTATAATGCAGTATTTTATTTATTAATTTATTTCTTAAATCATCTTACAGATACATTAATTTACATAAACAGTACCCATAAAAACCGCAATACGGTTTGTCCTGGATACGAGCACTTGTGAGCTGATATTACCATTTGTATTGTTTACAGTCTTCTGCTGTTTCTTCTCATTTGTTAAATATTACAAGTTGTTTATATCGTGAACATGTTTTATTTTGAGAGGGTAGGTCCAACTCTTTTTACGAAAAGCGTTAGTCGCTACACGCCGACTTGTTGAAAAAGTACCCCCAACAATTCATACAGACGCGATGAGCTGCGTATATACAGGTTGACTCAGTTCGTATGGTATTTATCTTTTCATAGAAATTAAACATGGTAAGAAATGTTAAATTTTATTATTTGCCTAAAATATCCGAATGTTTTGGCCTATTATAACGTACACGGTCACACGCATAAACACACACACACTGTTTCAATAAGCTTATTAGGTGTGTTTTTAAACTGTGCAAATATATATATATATATATATATATATATACGTGGGTGTGTGCTTGTTGATATTATGTTCAAGTTATAAAAATATTTGGAATGGATTTTTTATATAAAATTTTATTATTATTATGCGTATGTGTTTCAGTGCATCTCCGTCAATTAGAGTAAATTATACTTCTTAACATTTCATGACGAAAACTCAAATGTCTGGTTCATCATCTCGTTCGGTTCAGACATCTTAAACGTATGTTTACTCACAGATAGACAGCGTCAACATTGTATATAATTGTTACGATTTTATCTCAACAACAACATGTTTGTTGGCATTTCTATAGGATAATGAGTGTGGTTATTACCTTACTAAGTAAATATTTAACCTTCATTCCCTGTTGGATGTGAATATTTATCTTATGCACTTAAAACCCCCAGCTCATTCATCAGGATTATTGTTATTATCCGTAATTTCCAAATTTCAACATTATATCCATTATTATTTCTAACAAAAATTTGTTTTCACAAAAGTAAGTATTTATTAATATATTCCGTACATTCAATTAATTACAATAGTTTCGTACTTAATTATACACAAATTTTATATTATATATAACTTTAGAAATACATATGTTCGCCTATCAATAATCACTTAATACAGATTTGATAGAAACTATCTGAAATTACGCTAATTCTTCGGTAAAAGCTGTAACAATTTAACTGTGAAAATATCTCTTTGCTGGAAAGAGCCATCTAACGTCGAATCTTGGAACTAAAATATGAACTTTGGTACTAGAAAACGAAGCTTCAGAGCATTGCTAACGACGCCATCTTATACGAGATTTATCATCATAGTAAGCTGAAAATTATGATATTCTAATTTTTTTACCTCATTCCTGGACTAAAACTTTAAAATTTCTAGATCATGGTGAATCATCTGTTAAGAAATCATTGGTTCGTTTGCGATATTCACTGGGAAAAATGTAATATTGTGTAAATAACCTGCTGGAAGTACCTTTGTTTTAACTGCTACGGAATTTCATAGATGGCATTACCATACTCGTATATAAATTATGAAAACTTTACAAAAATATCCCATCGACAGCTCAACTATTTTTGCATAATATATTAGCAGGTATAATATATTAGTCCTAATCAGGATTACTTCATAGCAAAACATGAACTACGGTATAATTGTCCCATTTTAATAAAAAAAACATCATTAATTTCGTTTCCCTTATCACTAATATTTTGTTAAATAAGTTAAAATGTTGTTTTTGAATATATGTCATTTCAACGTGTCTATTATCAAACAAATTAAGTCCACAGAAAAGCACGAATATAATATTCGAAAAACAACGATTTGGTATATTTCGATAATGCGTAGAAAGAACCCAATAGTATATAGATACACCGTATTAAAGTTGTGGTCCTAGTGCGTATGTATTAAACAGGTCTAACAGACTGATATACCTACTTTGCAACGACCGTTTGACTTTATTTTGTGTTACTCTTAAGTAATATTTAAAAAAAAACAGCGTATATGTGTAACGGAATCTAACGATATTTTAAGTTCGTTCATGACTATTCTTACATTACGATGATTATGACCACTTGTAGAACGGCTTCCACATTTTTAACGCAGCAGTTAAAAGCTCCCTCCTTCGCTTTTTCATGTATCGACAGCATTAAAATGAGATTCTCACGAACGGTCAAATGATTGGCGCCCAGACTAACGGAAACTACGGAATTAATTCTTCATATAATTATTTCACATGTAAAAACATTTTATTTTTTTTAATTAATTTGCGATGCTATTATGCTACGTGAAACGTTAGAGAGGCCGTTTCTGGTGTCTAATTCCGACTGCGCTTAAAACGATTGCGGTGAGGAATAGTGAAATAGTGCAAAGTCCGTATTAGTGGAAGGCAATCGAGTGATGTCGATGGACCCCGCGGCGGTGCGAGCGAGACGAGCGGCAGATGCGCCACCGGTTGTGATTGTCTTGCTCGATGATTGATGATCTCCTCCGACGGCTGTTGCGTAGGGCTGCCACGCTGCCACCGTTGGATTTAAATATTTTATATTAATTTTTTTGATTCCAAATATTTTTTTTATTTTAGTTAGTGCTCGTGCTCGAATACGATTTAAATCGCTGCTTTTTATTGGATATGCAACCAACTATAATCTCTGGTTTAGTGTTTTCTAGTAGTTGTAGTATTACGACTTAAGCATTAAAATCCCTTTGTTTTCATTTTTGAAATAAAAAACTAAATAACCATCACGCCAAATATCTCTATCCTTGCAAACCTGACGTACTTCGTCTACATTCACCAGTCTCTTCATGCATACACGCGGGTTTCGTAGCTCTTGACTCCCCCATCAGCCAGTGCATTTATTTTTAATTTCATACGAATAAAGTGACTAAAACTTCACCCAGTCACGAGGTGTTTTGTTATTGTGGTCAAGCGTAGTTCTATCAGTTATTCTGATAATTACAAATATATCAAGAGCATTATTTTATTCACACGTGGATTAAAACATTAATTTACAACGAATTCGACTCTTACAAAGCGATACAAAAAAATAGACTTATTGACGCCATTGTTTACCTCCAAAGGACCGTACAACAAAGACAGCATTGTTCCGATCCGGTCTGTGATACCGTAAATCCTATATATACCGTGTTTGTGTTGTAAACAAAACAATTAAGCCATTTATTTGTACAAAACAGATTATTATCGTAATGTAAACACATATATGAAATGCTTAAAACGATAATAATAAATAGAAGGTGTGTAAACATTGAGAATGGCTGTAAACACCACGAGATCAGTTGAATGAACGGATTATCCCCTTGGCCGTATTGTTGGGAGTGATTGACAGGTACTTACTTTATCCGCGATGTTGCTGACTCCGCCTCAAATATAGTAAAGAGGGAGATTCACATATTTAACATTTTGTACACAATGGTTTCTCTACAGCCATGTCCATTCTAAAAAGGTCTGAATTAGAATGCGTTTGGTGGTGTTGAATGATATTAAGATTTATGAGAAAAGCGTTTGAAGTAGTAATATACATTGACATTTATAGCCAGCACACCTTAGAGATTTCCATATTATTATTTAAATCTCAAAATCTCTATCGCATTTGAGCAGCGTGGCGGACGATGACCTTAAGCCTTTTCAAGATTAAAGAGAATCAAGAAACGATAAAAGGCTCGATAGTAAAAATATATCGTTATGTAACTTAAAGTAGATATCAATAGCGTTATTTTTGTACTATATTTTTGTGCCTACTACACAAAAATATATTAATTATTTAAAAAAAAACAATCTAAGCATCAAAAACTATATTAAATTTCCGTTTAAGCTAAATGTACATATATGCTCTTAATAACTCGTACAAGCAAGTAATATAGATATGTTTTTGTATTATATGTCATCTCAAAAGAACAAAAGCGCCAACCCTACTCCACTATTCAACTCACGTTTATTCAATATAAGCAAACTCAAGTATACGCCACAGTAAAAGTACTTTGCCGAAATATTCTACATTCGTCAACCGCTCGAGCCGTGATTTCAATATTTCGCGGGAGACACTCACATTCGAATCGTTACACAATTATATGACGACGCGAATTCTTAACAAATGCTTCTCGATGAGATTATATTAGTTTTACAGACATTTATTATTACAGTTAGAAATATTATCAGTAAATATAAGAAGAAAATTGAAATCGTAACAAAATATGATAACATTGGGTTATAATTAGATATATTTGTAAGAGTATCTTTTGTATTGCATGTTAATGTGCGTGTGCTTGTATGTGTGAATGCGTGTATATATGTGTGTGTATGTCTGTAAAAATATATTTTATATCATTTGTAATACATAACCTTTAGTGTGTCTTATAAATATGTAATATTCTTTTTTTTTGTGTAATATCTATATACCGGTATATATTCAAACAATCGATGTTGCTAATAGAGAAACTGTATTTGATTTTTATTCAAAGCATATCTTGCGATTTTTTTTATAAGAACAAAATAGCAAACGGACATGTAGCAATCGCTAGTGGCCGCTGCCAACCGTAGAAATTAGCCGCCAACCTCGTACAGGACTATTCGTCCTTTTCGTGGCCGGTAACAGAAGTTTTGCTACTCTTAAGGACGGACGCGGTCGCCTTTAGAACACACGTGACTAAAATGCCAATATAAGCTCAAAAAAAACTCTTAAACGTATTCTTTTACCATGTATAACATCCGCCATGCACGACATTTAAATGAGTCATAATTTGTGGAAAACATATAACATTTTATAACATATGGCGACATCCGGCGCGCACCTAACCCTATAAGAGCGCTCGTAATATAAATAAGGAACAGTGAACGCGAGCGGGTCCCGCTATCCTCGCCGTCTCGTCGATCCCGTCATTTCTTATGTATTTTTTCATCAATGTCACACGTGACGCCCGGTGTCATTTTCATGCGACGACGAAGAAAAAAAAAGTTTATTAAGACGCGCGCGCACGCCGCGATATTACAATTTTCCACTAGTGAAATATGGAAAGCGATTTTTTACGAGAGAATAACAAGGTGAATACGGCACTGGGATTAAAAGTCGCGTCTAAGAGAGGGTTGAGGGCGATTTATTATAAACGTTGCTTACGTAACGGCCTACGCAAGCGCTACGACATTTTTAACTTGAGCAGCGTTATGCTGCGTTCCAAGAGAATTTTTATTTATTTTATTTGATTACATTTCATATTTCAAGTGATTCATTTTCAAGATTGTGTTATATTTTACTCAATTATAATTAAATTTCTTATTATCTACATTTACTGTTATTTAAAAATATTCACATATGGAGCCTACATAAAATACTGATTTTCTTTGAAGCTATGATAAATCACTATCCCATTATGCTAATCATTTCTTGTTTGATTTTTCTATATATCATCGGATCGAGAAATATTTTTATGCACACTCATCAAAATCATGTAATAAAAATTAAAACCTTCTATGTTAAGAAATTGTGATGTAAAAATCGAAATTAAATCAAACTATTTAATTATTTATAAAAAAAAATATTATTAAAACTATTCATTATAATACTGTATAGAAAAATATGACACCCATTGTCTCGTAAAACTATACGTGTAAACAACATCACAGCCTTTCCAATTTTATGCGAACATATGTACATCATACTCTTGGGGTATGTACCTTTCAAAGAAACTACTAGAAGTTGTATGCATGCATTCCGATAAGAGCGGTCATAGCGTAATGGTTGAGGTTCCTTCCTCTCACTCCGATGATCTCTGGAACATAATGGAGTTTATTTACGTTTTTAAACTTAAAAATCACTTGTTACAGAACTGTTCATTAATGTATTTCTTGAAGACGTGGAAAGTGTCTAACCAACACATGGTCAGTATGTTGGACCTCAAATCTTAAGCCTTCTTCTTCGATCTTAAAGGGAATTCTTCTGAGGACCCCGTGTCCCTGAGTGGAAAAAAATATAAAGAGGCTTAACGATATAATTATACTGATAATAATAATAAATACCACAGCATAACAAAAAACACGTAACACACGAAAATTATCATATAGTTTCTCACTTGTCTGATAAATATCAATATAACTTATTTGACTTTACGAAACAAAATGACATTTGTACAGATATCGGCGATCACGACGACAGCAGTAACGTTAACGAAGATCTTAATCTTGATCTGTCTTCTTAAAGACAAAACACAAGAAGAGCACACAGCACTGAGACGCGAAATAGTAAATGCTATAAGCATTACAGCATTTACGTTCTATCCGCAACATGTATCCGAAGGACTGTATCCAGATTGCCTTTGACAAATGAGTGTCATTATTCGACGGGCGCTGACGCCGTGTCAACATGCTGTTGTCTTATGTTTTATTAAACTCACCCACCCTCCGTTATATTGGTTTTATGAACGTTTACTTCACTATACGGCTACACTTGCTCTATTCATACAGAGTTGTACTATTGAACGTGTGATTGATTGTAACATCATGCGTTATTGACTTTTTGTATTGTAATAATTCTAAAATCAATGTAGATTGTATATCCGAATAATATTTTTGAAATTGTTATAATCGCTACAAACAATTACTCGTGTTTGTTATAAAATGTTTAGTGATTAATAAATAAATTATTTGTGTTAGTTATTTGATAGTTAGTTATTATAATTCAATCTTTAATGAGGCTTATATTTGAGCCAATTATTGAAAGTTACGTAGAGATCCTACTTGATAGCAAATTAAGAACAGCTATTGGGCTGGG
Source organism: Oxynetra roscius flavomaculata (assembly GCA_018244775.1). Lineage (NCBI taxonomy): Eukaryota > Metazoa > Arthropoda > Insecta > Lepidoptera > Hesperiidae > Oxynetra > Oxynetra roscius. Next base: position 9,902 of record DWQQ01000103.1, read on the forward strand.
CTGCGTAGTAACTGATTAGCCTTTTGTTTTTTAAGAGAGTGCTGGCAGTTTTTTTCGCCGGCTTTTTTCTCTCGATCTACTATAGCCCGAAGGGCGCACAAACCTGAGGTATGACTATATATGGCTTTCATTAAGTGTATCTGTGTGTACCTTATAATGAATAAAAGAATTTGAATTTGAATTTGAAAAGCTTTGAAAAGCAGCATCAAATAACGACGACTGGGTCACGTGACGCTGTCGTATTGCACTAGTAATGAGACCGAGATATTATTTGATAGTTCTTTGTAAACTTTACTATTAGTCTAATTAATTAGTATATCTACTTTCGTAGTGTAGTAATTTGAATTACGGAAATAATACATAATTATATGCGATTACGACGAGCCGAGCACAACTATAAATAAGCGCTTCAATTAACTCCCATTAAACTATCTGTTGGGATCATTACGTCATTTTACCTCGCAATATAGGATTCGTTCGATATGTAAATCACTTAACAATTATAAAATGACATTTAATAATTATGCATTGAGTTAATTTGTACGATTGCTAATTGTAATTGCGTGATAATTAGACCTCCAATTGCCAATAGTTAATGTAACTTGCGTTAATTGTACGTATTTAATTAATGTAAATGATTATTAATATTGACTAATAATATTCATCGTAATTCGTTAAATAATGCTTGACAATGTGTATTTTCATATTAACATGATTTCATTACGTCAGTATTGACCTTTTAATCGTGTATATCTATATATAGACTAAAGCGTTACTTAATGATTGAATAATTAATATTAATATTAGAAAACATTAAATATTATTTATTATTTATTTGTAGTGAACACTGTTATTATTATTTCAAACATTCCCTACTATTTTCTCAATATTGAAAAGTACATATTATAGGGAGGACGGTAACTCTCTGGTTTTTACAATTTACATAAAAACTGCTGAACTCTTGTATCCTGGCAAAGAACAGAGACTAAGAAGAATGATTATTCAGATAAAAGGACGAAATTATTGTAAGAAATTTAATCAGAACAATATCTATGCAACAATATATATTTGCTCATGTGCTTTTGTTTTTCTAACTTTGAGCAATGAAGTGTATTTCTTATAAATCAATGTTATTCGGACGGTAACTCTCTGGTTTTTACAATTCACATAAAAACTGCTGAACTCTTGTATCCTGGCAAAGAACAGAGACTAAGAAGAATTATTATTCAGATAAAAGGACGAAATTATTGTAAGAAATTTAATCAGAACAATATCTATGCAACAATATCTATTTGCTCATGTGCTTTTGTTTTTCAAACTTTGAGCAATGAAGTGTATTTCTTATAAATCAATGTTATTCGCATGCATTTAAGATGATTTCGTTCAAACTGCATAACGTTTAGATAATTAAATTGCTGAAAACCAAGTAGATTCAATCACGAAACGTTTCATAATTTTGATACAAAATAAATTATTCGTGTTGTTAAATGACTTTTTCAACTCCCACAAAACAATGACTAGGCCTCGTCGCCAAGTTATAGAATTTAATGCTACACTTGATTTGCCATCCCGCTAAGGATTTCGCTACATCTATATAATATTTTCGGAATATACCGTGAGCGATGTATCTACATAGAGATGTTATTTCGCAACGATTCATATTTTCGTTTCTTATTGGACAAAACTTTTTAACTTTATCATTGAATAATGTTCCATTTTTAATAATATTACATACAAGTACACGTATTATAATCAAATTTCATTTTGAGTTGATTATTTATATATTTCATTATGAGTTTTACTTACATTATTTAATTACCTGTTTTACTTTAATTATTAAGCATCTTCAGTCTCTTATCTTTAAGGGTATCCGCATCTCCAAATCGAATCATATATGAGAATAACAATCAAATCACCTATGTCATTCTATAGGGTCTACAGGACATAACTCTAAGCGGCCTTGTTATATAGGCATCCTCTGGATATGAAGATATTGTTGGCGTGCAGAGTCAAAAAGCAATGCAAAATTCTCAATATGTAACACCATACCATTGGATACCATTAAACTTATAGATATCTCAAAGTAACAGTACTGGTGCTTTTCTGTTCTAGCTCGAAAGACATCGGAAATACCCGTACCTACTTAAAGCATCCTAATTCAAGGAAATGAAAAAAAATGTGTAACCTTAGAGTTCTTACCGTTTAATCCCCTTCAAGATGTGTATATTATTTGAATTTTTATTTGTTAATTTATTCTCATGTAATGTCTTAAGTTAAAAATTACAAGGGCGCACCTGTCGCCTAAAGGCATGGCTTATTTTCGTAGTAAAAGTCACTGCTAAATGTATACCGACATACTCATAGCAACAGCTCCATAGCGCTCCCGCATCGATGATTAGTATGCTTGTAAACCGTTGAGCTCTCTTCGTGATAAATAGTCAAACGTTGGCGATAGGCCAACCTCGCGGAATAATCAAATTTTGTACTCAACGCTGGCTCCAAGTTCTATGCACCCACTGCCGTGTCTTTTATGGATTTTATCACCCCAACAAGAAGCTCGGGTTTCGTGGCGGTTGCCTGAATTAAATCGTCGTTGATAAAGCCGTTTGGCGCGGATGCTATTTCCTGTTGAGTCGAAGATAACGCAGAACGAAGATAAACAAGCCGACTGCTTATTTAGTCGACACCGTAATCATAGATGTAGGAAAAGGGAATTGTACGGACATTTCTAAAACTCAAAAATATGGTTCCTTTTGTCCGTATAATAAAGTGAATCAATATAAAAGTGTTAAATCAATCGAAATATTATTAAATAAATAATGAAAAATCGTTAGAATCTGTTAAACATTTTTGGAAAATATAACAAACTGCCTAAGATATGAAAATACAAAGATGATGATGTGTTTATTCCCAAACAGAAGTTCACTGCGTCGATGTTCGCTAACAATCTTTATAAATAAAGCGAGCCCATTGCCTATTCATGACGGGCAGAATTCGCCCCCTCCCCGCTCGCTCACCCCCGTATCAAACAAGCCCCTTCATGTCAAATACTCCGCGCCCCGCGTCTGTCAAACTCTTCGCCAGCGTTTGACAGGGATCCTCCCTAGCCCGCGGGGTGGAGAGCCACCTTGCAACCTAAGCTACCGCGCCAATAAGCGCCTTGGGCTTAATACGAATACAGTCGATTTTCGATGTATTGGTAAGAGTACTCCCCCGCAGGCCGCGCGGCTGTCACGAGTCTAGGTGCAGGCGCCACGTCGAATGATGGATGACGTCAGGGAAGGTCGGCAGCATCACGCGTCATTCATGTGTACACAGGCGTAAGGGATACGTTTTTCGCGTGACGATATAATATCGGTGATATGCAAATTTGCTGTCGGGCTCCCGTCGAACTGCCACGATCCCATAGACAACGGGCGTCGGGCATTAAGCGAATTTGATTAAACATCCAAATCTAATAACGCAATGCCGATAACGTTTATAACATTTTTGTACATTTTTTATTTAGTTCATATGTATATCTTCAATATCCAATCCTTTCGATCAACTCAAAAAATTCAATCATTTATATAATGATATTCTGTGAACTTTTTGCATAATAATTGTGTAGTAATTTAACCTAAAACGCTTTAAGTTATGAAATGCCATTATTTAAAATGGATTATTCCCCGAGATGACGCCCTTGGTTAAAATAGGTCTATCAAACTCTATCTGTTTTTCTGTTATATAAGCGGCACTTATTAAAATATCTATTTTGCGTAATAGTGGCTGAATTCGTGTAGGGAGTTCGCCCCCTTCGCGGGCCTACTTGTACCTCTAACTAATGTATACTTTGTGAAAATTAAATATTTCACTCGCAGCGGCTCCGAGATGTACCGCGGAGTGGGGATTACAACAAATTTGCATTATTTAATGGATATCGTGCGTGAGGATTTGTCGCGAAGTTCACTTGTTCAGTTCACGATGCCGCACGGCTTTGTTGATTTTGATTGATCGCTCGCTACCTAAGCACCAGTTTAGTATCGAATCGAAACGCCTCGACAAATATTAAATTTTAAACTCAAATAGTTGGAGGATTAGATTCGCAAAGTTTTCAAAGTTGTACCTACACGTTTTAGGAGCATTCGCGGCGAGGCGGAGTTTAAGATTTACCAGTTGAAGCTTGTTGTAAGTTTAACTCGCAGGAACTGTTTGCCGCTCTTTATTTTTTTCCCCACTTTATTTTTTCATGAATAAAACAACAGATCTCTACTTCCGCCGGGTAAGTTCTCCCACCCACCTTCGATTTATTCGTCGGATAAAGGAAACTTCCTTTAAAAATGTAAGAAAAGTTCCCTTTAATATTTTCCGTCTGTTAGCTCTCTCGCGGCTTGCCTTTCGTATTATGCGCATTTAAAATTATGTTTTTATTTTCGTCCTCGATGCTTTAAAGGTCGTTGAATGCTGCTTGCGTATACCCGAAGACTATT
>DWQQ01000104.1:0-14368 GCA_018244775.1 Oxynetra roscius flavomaculata
AGTGATTGCAGCTCAGATGGTGTAGCTGCCAACAAAACGGCGTCATCCGCGTAAAGCAGAGAATTTACGTATATATTTCTAATATATTTATATAAGTATATATTTATATGTATATATGTAGTTTATCAGCCTTCTGGTTACCATAACACAGGTACAATTTAAGTGCCTACTTTGGGATCAGATGGCCGTGTGTGGAATTGTCCCAAGATATTATCATTATCATTATAAATGGCTAACAATAGCAGCATTGTTTCTTACCACGTTATTTTTATTAATATTTAACGATAAACATAGATATATGGTGCATAGAAACTGCGGAAAAGGAAAATATGAAAAGTTATGCATTAAAAAAACAATACTTTCCAACGCGTTCTGAAACAACATGTTAAAAATGGAAAACCTGTACAAATCCCAGATGCTTGTAAATAAATTAATTTAAAATGGCCATTACAAAGCTGGGCGGCGCGGTGGACGGTTGCGATACTTTTAATTTTTCACGGCGGGGCACACGTTCGGTTGTACAGATCGCTGTATATTCATATTAGGGTGATCATATAGAGATAAGGTTTGCCCGCGCCATGCTGGTCAATTACAACAATTACGATTAGTCCCACGCATTACACTTGCGAAAAAAGTTTTTTGAGGACTTAATAATTACAGAATGAATAATAACTTGCTTTTGGATGCGTTCGATTCGGAGTGTAAATTAATAAACGAAAAATAGCAAGCAAAAATTTCGTTAGTAATCTGTAAGTTTGTTGGTACATAAGTGCTTCTATAGTAAAAAGAGTTAAATAATTATTGGTGTACGAAGCATAGTTTCACGAAATTCAAGCCGTTAAGTTTAGTATGTATAAAAGGACGAAATAGAAACGGATTGTCAAAAATTTTGCAAAATTAAAAAAAAAACTTTAAAAATTCAGGTAGAAGTCATGATTCAAATTCAATATTCAAATTCGTCACTTATCTAACACGCCTCGGGTTGTCCGAGAAAGTTGAAATTTATTGAAAGTTGTGTACGTTATTTCGTTCGAATTATAAATATACAGCAATGATATTAAAATGATTGATACCATGCGTATATATATATACTGATAGTTTCTTTTAATGGTTGTTATATTTCTAGGAAGTAGGTATCGACAGTCACCGTGCACGCGTCCTTACCCTGCATTATCTCTGCCGTGTTCTGTGCCATCGTTCATTATATTTAATGGCGGCATAGTCCATTTGTTTTCAATCCTTTCCGTTTTGTAAATATTGCTCCCTTGTTCTACGTGCGCCGCGGTTGTTATGGCGGCGATGCTTGAGGTAATTTTCGTGATGAAGTTGTGTCTAGACTGTTTCATATTTGTTTCTTTATTTCGATTAATTGTTGCATTGGATTACTGTATTTTGTTAGTCTGTGACCACTTTGTGTATAAGTTGCTCAAAGAAAAGAAAAAACAAATCGGCTTTCTTCAATAGGAAATCTGTTTTCATCATTTATACTAAATAACAGTGACATAAAAACGTAATGACAGACAAACGGACGTGAGTTACTTTCACGTTTATTTAATACGATATAGATTCTGTATTATAAGTGTACCGTGATTCAACGAGGTACCATAGCGATTCGCTCGCACCGCTAACCCAAATCCGTTTCCCGTCTTATATTAATGGCTTCCAATCTCGAAGACGCGATTAGTAATACTTCGAAACTCGGACAAAACAAAACACTGTCGGACCCGTTTATAGTTTGACCGAAATCTGTTACTGAGGCGGAGTTTTGAAACTGTAACGGCTATTTATTTCGTTCACGACGCGTCCATTGCTGAATTAGTTACAAAAATTGGTTGTGAATCTGACAAAATCCACGCAAAGTGGTAAAGTATAATAATAATCTAGGTATAATTAGTTGTATGCTAACAAAACCTAAAAATGCGTTGTTGAAAATTTTCAAATCAAAAGATTGATTTTGATGGGACTTTCGTTAGCACATAGATTTCATAGATTAGGTTAGAATAGAATCGGAAAGAGTGGAAATAAATTCAATGTTTATTCCTAAGTGTACATTGCGAACGAAGTAGATATTTGTGCTTGTATAAACTTCAGCTGTTACAATAGTAGGAGAGGCACTCTAAGATAACTATGACAACAATAACATACCATCACGCCACGTCCAGATCGGGTTAGGCAGAAAGCATCGAGTGCCAAATGTTCCTGTCCTTACAAACCTGCTTCGTCTATATTCATCAAACAATAATAACTATGAATGTACAAATAGAAACTATTCATGCGACTAACGGAAAAAACCAAATACTTCTAGAATGTTCCCGTAATCAGATTCGATTGAACTGTTTTAAAAGTAACACATGTTGTTCGGGATACACATACAGTCATGTATTTAAATTTTTTAACATTCTTTTACTACGCAAATGATACATTCCTTACTGTTCATATGTTCTACTCGTATTTCAAAGCCGAGAAACGGTTTCACCAACGAACACGTTAACGCTTCGGTAATTTAAACTTAAAGCCTTGTCAACGTCATGCAGTCGTTACTCCGTTTCCAGTAAATGTAATTTGTAATTGACTGAATCAGTGTCACAAGCCAAAAATGACCATAAACGTGTTTTGCGCAGACAACAAGCGGTTTTAGACCTAATGTGTATGTATATCAGAAATTTAAAAAGCTATTACAATCAATTTCTCGGTATTCAAATCCATTGATTTAGTTATTGTATTAATATATTTCATTCTATGGGTCATTCATTCTATGGTATGTATTTAATAAATGTATTATTATTGTTAGCTAATTTATAAATTATATTTAGCTAATTTTTAGTTAGAATTTTAATATCTACTTGCGAATGAAGAATTACTATTTAAAAAAATCTTATTCATTTTCATTCTTACTTATATCATGGAATTGCTTCATTGGCGCCAGTCTACTCTGTAGTTAACCTAATTGGATATGATGATAGCTATCAATGTGCTATCAAAATGAATGAATGGCGATAATGATCCCAATTATATAGAGTAACCTTAAAACAAAACGTCATTAGCACATCTAACCTTTTATTTAGTATCGACGTAAAATTAACAATACGGTAACTAATTTCGTATTATATACATAGTATTGTTTCAATTAAAGCTTTCAAATCCTATACTGGATAATGATTTCTGATAGTTGAATTGTGATTAATGTGTTCAGCATAGATTCAATCAAAGCAATTTAAATTAAACTCAAATACATAAAAATACTTATATGTGTACTTTATAAATTTGAATATATTCACGTTTAAATAAAAATCAAAATAATGTATGTGCATATATATGTATTTATATACTGCTTATATAAATTTAACGTGTCAATGATCATACAATAATACTGAAAAGCATTAAAAATAAAGTGACTATTTTATTAGTCATTTCATTAGCAACTTTGGTAAAATTTATCATACAATAATACGTTTTACATTCTCGCATACAAATATTATTACAAAATTACAAATTGTTGACAGCACAATTGAAACTCGGATGCCGTTCAACTCAAACGCTGAAGGTTTTAGATACAGTACCAGTTTTCGGTATAGTCTTTTAATTTTCTCTACTTTGTCAGCTGTAATTGTCGCTGACAAATAAAACGACGAGTGATTGTTTGTCGTTAGCGCTGATCGTTAAAACGCAATAAACTGGAGCATTGAAGAAAGCTGGTGAAAAACTATTCGTTTCAATTGAATTACAAATGTACTTAGTTTCGCAGTGCTTTATTGGAGTTGAGTATGTCGTATACAGAACAAGGGCGATCCGACAGTTTTGTTCAATGTTCGTGAGGTATATCAAATTTGTTTTATTCAAAAGTAAACGAGGCCTTTTTTTAGTACTAACGATGTTTTAGATTAGAAACGATTTGTGTAGTTAGGTAATACAGTTTCTAGGTTCTCAGTGCGCCCTTCGTTAAACCTAGTTATTTAGAGGTAAAATAATAAATAAATCTGCCTCAGTTCGGTGAGCGGTCAAATAGAGGGCAAATATTAATGACCGTTTTTGAGTTGTGAAAGATACTTTAGCTTAAAGCTGCCATATCTAGCTGAAGTCACATTATTTTTATACGAAGAAAGTAGCCAAGGAGGAAACTGCGGGGATGGATCCAATAGTAATATTAGTCCAGATGATATATAATTGGTTTTACTTAATAATTTAGCCGAATTAATGTACGCCATATAAATGCATTCATATTTTAACATATTATTGTAACTGCAAAATATTTTAATAAACTGCAACAAATCAAATAAGTTTTCGAATAGCCTGCCACTCTAATTGTATTACACGTCTATTTAATCACAGAACGAAAGATAAACAATACAGACAAAGGAACGGGCGACGAGTCGCGCTTCGGTGTGTGCTCTCAAATGATAGTTAAATACGGCCGGGCGGTTAAAATGTGTCCGCCGGAACAGAGGGCGGTAGTGGGCACAATGGACGCTACGAAAACTGGTGTTTTATATACTCGTATTGTTCTGTTCTAATCTATAAATAAGATACCTGAAATTTACTTTACTTATACGATTTATACGGGTAAGTAGAGAATGTATAATCATCGACATATGTAAGTAATTGTTATTTGCGTGTGGATCGTTCAAATTAAAAAGTACTAATAACAAAAATGTTTACTATTGAGACTTTATATGAAAGATATCATATCGTTTATAAGACGGGAGGGGCAGAGATCCAACAAGATTTCAACAAGAACCAAATGTGTTTTCCGTCTAAAATATTTAACAAAGCGAAATTATTTGTTGTATGACACTAGAAACACGAACAACTGACTCGAGCGGCGCACAAAGGCCCCGAATGGAAGTTACTCGAGCCTGCAGGCCGTTTTCATAATTAAAATCATGCCTTTCGGTTCCATATTGTCTAGTGTATGAGGCTGGGGATTAGAGATGCCATTGAATAAAGGTTTTTATGTATCATCGATATCGATAGTAACGTTGGCTTCATTAAACGTTGTTTTAGTATACTATTTGGTTCTTAACATTTGTCATAATGCTTGCCAGCTAAAACATAGCTATTTTTTTTACTAATTATTGATTGATGATCAAATTCATTTCGTCTATTATCATTAATACTTAACGCTTTATAAAGGTTACGCTTCAATGCGATTTTGAGTGCTTTATATTGAAACCTATCGTATGGTCGTCACATTTGCTATCCCCTATATTAGTATTCATTTATGTCCGCTTACGGCTCAGATGAGATTACCGAGACCGGAAGTAGGTCGTGAGCGGCAAGACGTGGCCCGAGAGCGATGCGGGCCGCTTGCCAAATCGATTGCTCAGTGCCTACGGATATTGGATACACTACTGTCATTAAATAGACTACTGTCATTAAATGCACTACTGACCTTAAACAGACTATTGTCATTAAATAGACTACTGTCATTAAATAGACTACTAGCGTTAAATGGACTTCTATGATTTAATAGACTATTGTAATTGAATAAACTACTGTCATTAAATAGACTTTTCGCATATTGACACGAAACAAACTTAATTTAAAATGTTTTTGCATCATATTATTCTAAAATCATTTAACTGTGACGGTTCCGATTGTCGATAAAGCTCAGTGTATACGATATTCACCTTTCGTATTTTATTATTTTATAAATTTATTCATATGTTTATTATCTAAATGCGCCTAAAAAGTAAAAGTATATAAGTTACCCGACTGCCTTTTAATATGAATTAAACTTATATCTAACGTAGCTATAACTTACTGTAAAACCAAACCAATAAATATATACGTACATTTTCATAGAGTATAGTAACATAACCTGTATTATTTTTGGTATTTTTATTTGCAACAAATTCTTTTGTGTGCATCATGTTGTTATAGTCGATCTTAGAATAATTTCGCCTAAAGTGTGCGTCAGCTCTTAGTGCAAATGTTATCTCCAGAGACCTACCGTCGATGCTAGGCATAGATTAGTTGCGCATTGTAATAGTGTGGTCACCGGCTATGTAATCAGATATGGTAATTCAATAGCGCTATTGTCACGGGACTTTGATATTGGTACTGATTTAGAACGTTTATCGATAGTATAAAGTAACTTCACTGATTATACATAGTTAACGATTAAGAAACTCTCCAAATATATTCGCTTATGATTTTGTATTTAAGATATTAGGCAATGCTTTGTTTTATTTATTTTAGTTTGTTTTTTTTTATTTATTTTTGAGTTTTCTTTAAATGTAAATATAGAGTGTTCTTTTTAAAAGTGATTGAAACAATTTTAAAATGGGTTTTGAAATTACAATTCTCATTTTGTATGGTTTTTAATTCAATTTTTTCTATAATTAGTGTTATTAAAACAGACACGATAGACCTGTTTTTAATAGCCACAATATGTTTCTCTTATTTTATAATTTCAAAAGAGATTTCGAATTGAAATAAGCAGTACATTTGAATTGTGCTTCTTTTTACCTTTTCGCTTTGAAATTTCCGTGATGAGAAATAAAACGAACGGAAATATTATTGATATTACAATATCATTCTCTTCTACCAAAATTGTAAAAAATAAATATAATATAACATTACTAACAGAATTTCAGTATGCTTCTTGACTGAAAAGTACCGAACAGAATGACTTGTGTTATTTTCTATGATGGAGTAGGTACCTAGTCTTTCACGAGTTTCATTTTTTGAGGTAGCCGTAAACGTTACAATAATAAAGTTTTTCACTACTTTCAGTTTCATGATCTCGAAAATTTTGAATATCTACTCTCGGAGCTTGATCATAACTTTGTTCTTGGAGGCTTCATATGATTAAGTTTATCGACCTTGGTTCATTGCACTTGGGGTTTGACTGAGTAATTTTTATTGTGGATGGCAATTTGCATTACAAATTCACTTGAAGCTACAATTGAACTACGATTCTGTTGACTCCATTATGGCTCAAGAACTATTACAGATTGATTGGTTTTCAACCATATCTTGTGACTTCAGTCTAAAATGATTTATATAGATAGATATCTCTTTGTTATTTATATCATGAGAAAGATTGTAAAATATTGTTTAAACGTATTACTAAGCACAGTAGTAGACGATTTACTATATAACGAGAAGAACCAAAGCAATTTATGCATGACTAAAGGTGATCTTAGCATTGAACATATGTTATAAAAGTCATATTGCCACTTTATGGTAAGTGATCGAAATAAGTCAGAGACCTATAAATGTTATTTCTAATTAAGTCAAAAGATCCTACATCTTCCTACCTTTTATTTTACGAGTATGTTGACATTCTCAAATTTAACATATCTTTATGGTCACCCGGTTATCACGCGAATTGGACGTTAAACTAGATTTGTATGAATTTTGATATGAAATAACATACATTTCATTTCCAATACTGACGTGTTAGATTATTCATATATTTTTAAGACAACTAGCTATATGTAAAGCAAATTTTAATCATTGTGTTTTTTGACATCATTAATTTAATTATATCATTAACATCACTATCGTGATAATCATTATAAAATAAAAATGTGTGATCCTTGTAACGTCCGAAGTAGGGACAAGTCGGTGACATTTGGGTCGTGGTAACCCAAGCCTTACATGCGTTAAATTCATCCGTCGGTCCAATTTAACTCTCAGATATTTAATTAAGGACTGCCGCCGCAGGATTTCCACATGTTTCCATTATTTAACTTGGCTCTTGACAAAGGGGAAATATTTTAATTGTCATACTGTATCCTCTTTATTTAGATAAATAGTAGGGATTCGTCAGTGCTTAGGCCAACAATGGAGTTTATATAAATGTGACACTGTAGGAACGTGATAACATTACATACAAGTTAGTATTATTATTTTAAAAAATTAAAAATATGAAATTTAACTATTACGGCGGAAACTTGAATGTTAATAGAACTTTTTTTATATAAAATAATTAGGTCAAAATTTAAAATAGGAAATGATAATGCATAAATACCCCAGAAAATTATGAAACGGTATATTTTATCGCTAGGCTTTCCTATGTCGTTTGGATCAGTACACAATCAGAGGTAAATAATAAATATTAACATCAAAAAGAAATTGATTTAAATGTTGAGTGATTTGAACCTGCGACAGGAGGATAGTATAATAAAGCACAAATGCATACTTGGTCGCTGGCAAGAAATGCTTTACAAAATCAGTTCCGCTGATATATGATTCAAATATCATCGACGTTTCATTCTGGTTCATGATGTTTACTGCCTGCAACGAATTCTTGATACTCTCGCATGAATAAGTATACCCGATTGATACCTTTATAATAAAAGTACATTATACACCAGCCGGGAACATCTTCAACCCTCTGTATATTAAACCGCTATCTTAAGTAATAACACTGACGATGCTTCTTCAAACAATAAAAAAATATTACATTAAGCCAAAATGAAAGCTTTCGTTATGGGTAATAAACTGGATAATGTTTAATCGAATCTAACGACTTCTCATCCAGATGTACCGGAAGAATCATCTCTAAGAGTGTAATAAAATATTTATTGCCAATTTTTTCGTTGGAGTCGAATTGCGGCTCTGTACAAATAAATACGCAGCGTTCTTTATTTTCCTTGTGGTTTATTTATCCTACGAAACGTATTCGTTCTAACATCAAAAGGTATGTCAATATTTTTCGAAAGAAATGCGAAGTAGTAAAGAGAGATATGTAGGTAGAGTTGTAATAGAAATTACTAGAAATATTTACTCTTTTATTATTTATATCTTCTATGTTTTTGTCGGTTTTCAATTTATGAATTGAGTATATCGTGTGTGGGTATTTCTGAAATGTTTTCTGTTTTATGGTATATATATGAAAATCCTATTATACAGTATTTTTGTTAATCTTTAACGGTTTAAGCGGGACACGCGACGAAACTGGATATATTACTGGATTTATCCCAACGGTTAGTTGATTACTAGTTTACCAATATACACAACACGTGGTTATATTTTTCAATTTTCTACGTTGTGATGAAATCGGTATTAAAATTATGCATGTGATTGCTGAGATGGGGTAGCACGAATAGAACAACGTCGCGGTTTAATTTAAAGTTTGACGTAACGTGTAATGTTACTGCTTTACTCCATGAAGTTCAAAACTGACTATAGTATCGAACTAGGCTTTTTAATAATGACAGTACTAAACACTTTAAGCTCTCAACGAAAGCACTACATTGAATTCGTTCAAAACATTTGTCAATTGCCAGAATGTACATTTATTTACTTCCCCTGCCTTACTATATTCAATGTGCGTATATGAATAGACAATTTGCAATTTTGAGTGGCCAACCTTTAAATAACTCAGTAAATTCGGGTTGAAAACGGCCCTATTCACGTCTATTCACGAAATTTTAAATGACATCCGGTAGACGAGACGGCAGGCAAAAAAGATCGCATTGCTCAATGTTTCGCCAGTAGAGTATTTGCGGTTATCCATTATGCAGTGGTAGTTAGAAATAACATTTCTAACATATAGTATACCCACGCAGTACTTTATCTACTCATAGTGTCAAAAATGTAGAAACTTTGAAGAAAGGGGCGCGAGTCTTACATTCAAGTTGATTTTCTCTGCACCGGTTGAACATTATTTTGGTAAAGATAATAATACTTGCTTTTTAGGGTCGACGACAAAATAATATTTACCCGATTTACGGGCAAATATCTTGGAAGCACCCCGCTAGTTTCAGCTGACGGGATTGTTAATTGCAAACTATCTGTAAAGGTAACCAACCAGGCACAGTCTCCTCTTGAATGGGTTACCGATAATGGCAAAATATATGAATGTTTTGTGGCTTCGGATGACGCGGCGACCAATCGACCTGTTTGTTATACTATAATGGCAGACGCTAAAAGAGGCTCTCTCTACTAATCCGCATGGTATGAAGTTAGGTGGTGCGATATTTTATCGCAACACGCCATACGCATTAGTGAAGAATTTAAGCCAATCCAATACGAAAGACGTTGCATATGTCCTCTGCACAAATAAAATATACATTGTTCAAGCCCCATAACTCGTATTCTAAGTCTGCCTTCCAAATCCATAGCCACACATGGAAAAAAAATTATGTAAAAAAAATCAAATTTTCATTTTCAACGTTCTCTTCTCTTTTACAAACAGATTAAAAAATTTAATTTCGCACTATACCAACATAGTGTAAAATATTCGAGTTATGAAAATGTCAGTCTATAAGAAAGAGGTTGTCACACACTCCCACTCTGACTCCCCTGACGTGTAACAGCGCTCGTTAGTCGCCGTTTTATGTAGCAAAAGTGGCTTGTAGATCACGCTTAAACGCGCTTACAAGATGAATAAAATTCTCATAATAATTACAAACGTATTTTCCACACTGCAGGTTTGGTGTAGGCATATCCATAATGACATGTGATAATAGTAAATGCTAGAGGAGTAAATCTACAAGTCATTTTCTTATATACTAATATTACATAACCGTAGCGTTTGTTAAAAGAGCCGGTAAGTGTATCGGCTACCTAAAACAGAGTACTAATTTTCTTATATCTATACAGAAATTTGATTTCCCTTGTTTGAGAATCTAAGAGACATGAGACTCGATCACATCTATCTGAACCATAGTATAACCGGAAAATTATACGATTTAAATTTATATTCATACAAATGTATATTTAAGCTATCATTTATAAGTTATTGTGGGTATATTAAGTTGATATCTATTTACAGAAAATTATACGATTTAAATTTATATTCCTATAAATGTATTTAAGCTATCATTTATAAATGATTGTGGATATATTAAGTTGATATCTATTTACAGAAAATTATACGATTTAAATTTATATTCATACAAATGTATATTTAAGCTATCATTTATAAATGCGGATATATTCAGCTGATATCTATTTACAGAATTCTTCTCCAAAGATGGTATGGATGGTAGATGTATTCATTTTTCTAAATTGAAAACAGACTAACTAGGAAATTTCATTTATCTAATTAGTGCTTTAATTCAGTACCTACTCATGATGCAGATATGTATATATGTATATATGTATAAGCCTTAGTTACTCCTTTTCAACAGACACCATTACCATTTCCCAATAGTTATTATGGTATACACTCATTACTTTATACCAAAGATTTCTAAAGTTTTATCTTACGCTAATATCTAGCCTAGCGTATATATTCTATACCGTACTCTGTATGAAGTTACACTTTAAATCCAACTTACTCGTATATTCTGTACAAGTTGGATTGATTTATGCAATAAAGTTTATGTGGTATGACTTCTATGAGTGACTATCAATACTGAGCAATGATTATTGACGATTAACTTGACTATTAACTATTAATGAGTGATTATCCGAATGGTGAATTTGCTTCGTGAAGGTTGTTCTAAAAACAGCATTTTATTTTGCCATTCTGTGTTTTCTTCCATATATTACGACCACCGGGTACCCTAGTTTACGTTGCCGTATTTGGGTGATAAGCTGATTGACTTTATAAGTGAGTGCTCGATGCGACCGCGGTTCAAAGCTGGTATTATCGCAGTCGTTAGGGTATCGAGACAGATTTTATGGAGCCGAAGTGGGTTGATCACGAACACCAGGAACACATTGGTAGGGTACGCTCAATCACTGTTATCTTACCTTGCCCCTAATGCGCAGGCATTATTTACAAGAACCGTTTCCCGAAAAAAAAAAAACGGTTAGGAGTTTTTTCCAAAGGAATCACGAAAGCTAAGCCGATGGGCTCAGTGATAATGAACCCTATCTCAATTCACTAGAGTGGTTTATCGTCGTATCTTTGGCTACTCTGGCATAAGTAAAAAAATTTAAAGTAGGTGCAGTATT
Organism: Oxynetra roscius flavomaculata; assembly: GCA_018244775.1. NCBI lineage: Eukaryota > Metazoa > Arthropoda > Insecta > Lepidoptera > Hesperiidae > Oxynetra > Oxynetra roscius. The sequence continues at coordinate 11,860 of DWQQ01000104.1, forward strand.
GAAAACATCTTGTGTTATTACTGGTTACCCCGTGGGAAAAAGGGAGAGGGAGAAGAATATACATATAATGCTATTACACTATATTTTTAATAAGCTTTAACCGTGTGACCAACGCTCGCAAGGCAAATTCTCAGATTGCTGGTTCGTTTTAGATATGGATCTGAATAGACAAAATTATTCATGGATCAGATGATTTACACAACATCTGAAGATTTACATGTTGCTTAATCAGTTTTGTACCACATTAAGAGCTATTCAGCATTTAATTGACATATAATCAGCATTGAACAAGGGCGTGTGTGTTTTTTTCTAAACATAAAAAAGGTTTTCACTAGAAAACAAAGTGCATTAAAAATTCTCAGTAGAACTCTACATAGAAAGCTTTCTCCTTATTCAGGTGACACAGTTGAAGTTTCTATTGTCGTCTCTCCACTATGACCCATTTCCATGTGAAAAAGTTGAATAATGTTATGTTGGTAACGGGTTTTAAGGGAACAATACAAGTTAATTGTATTTTCCAGATATTTCATGACTGCAAGAGTCATTGTCAGCATTATCTTCATCAATTCTTTAATCGGTTCACTGTTGAATATGTCTCTGTTCTTCACAATGAAATGGTTTGAGACCATAGTATACCATGCTGGACGCTGAAGTAATAAACAAGATTGACAGACTTTCCAAGACTAAGATGACACAATGGACAATCCGCAAGCGTTCATGTCCTGTCACTATACTTTCTTTCATCAGCGTAGCCATTGCTTTTAATTTTAAAAACGCATTCAGCTTCATAAGTGAGAGGATCTCAGCCTTCTAGTGTAGGAGGCTGGATTCAAAATGAAGATGTAATTCATAATAAATAGTATGTTAAATAAATATAGATATGATTTTAAGATAATTTTTTTTAAACCATCGTTCATTGGTATATGCAGTTTAATACTTTCGGGACAATAGCAGAATAGAATATGAAATAGGCTCCAAACGATAAATCTAGTGGTAACTTAAAATGCTCATAAAACTGTTAATCTTCTGACAGTGGTATAACAAAATTTGATGGTTGAAGGGCAATCAGTTAAATAATCTAAGAGACTGGAGATAATCAGTAAGACAGTGTAAGGGAGTTCAGCTGAGCTTCTGATCAAGATTGACGACTTGCCGACGCTGAGGCTGACGTAAGCAATTCCGATGCGATGGGACCGACCGAGCTGAATGTCGAGCGAAGATCTAAAAGTGAGCGAACTGTACGGTGAATTGGTTTTAGTTGTCGGGCGATTTGGTTTCAATCGTGGCTCGATTTTAGTATTGTCATCGTGCCTTCGATAGGTTTAGGTGAAACGATACCTTGGCTTGGCAACATTTTTTGACAAAATATATTTTATTTTAAAAAATAAATCTCTTCGTTGTCCACAAAGTGTTAGTAGATGTATGTACATAGTTTTTGTCATGGCTACGACGTGCTGTCAAGTTTGTTCTATATATTTACATGATATATGAAGGTCGTGTGTTTTAATCATTTATTGTATTATAATCATATTAAAATTATTGTGATAATTTAAAACTAAAATTATCATATTTTATAAATAATCACGTGTTCATCTATAATTTTTTATATCGTGTAATAAATCTTGTTAACATGTTGGTTGTTGGTTACGTATGTGAAATGTCTTGGAAATTGAAATTTAATAGTTTTAAATAGGTTCGAATGCTATTCTTAGAATTTATATTTAAAGCCTATAGGTACTATTTAAATGTTATTTACGATATTGAAAATCCAAGACAGATAATACTCATATAATACGCCCTAATCACTACGGCAAAGCAACTGTTATACTTGACGTTAATGAAACATAGCTTTGTATGATATCTATAGTGAAATCAGCTGTCAATAGAATCTCTCGTCAATATTCAGGTCAGAGGCACTCAACACTGAGTCTCAGCACAGTTGCGTCCAACGAGACGCGCTCCCGTCGCTCGAGCACTTTGTAACAACCCCTGAATGGCGTCGCTCTCTGTACGGATTTAGAAATGTTAGAAATGAATAGTGAATGGATATAAGATTGACAGTTTCTCTCAAATTGTCCTTATGTGGCTGGATATCGAACTAACCACCTAAATACGAGGTTTGGATGCAATTGCAAAGTGCAAAGTGAAAATCGCAAAGCGTACATAAAGCTTTTGTGACATTACTAGAAAAAAACGATTTCAACAGCCATTCATCATTATTTTTGCAATATACATAATTAAATTCAGCTACCTAACTAGTCAAACGACTGAATAAGTTAAATGCAACAAAACTGTCACAATTTAGAAACAACATTAATTAATGAGCCAAAATAATTATTAAAAAAATATGTATATTGTATGCTTCTTGCTTACCCCGTTAGGGAAAGGCGTGATTGTACAGATGTATATTGTACTTTTTTCTATCATAAAAAAAAGTAAGAAACAAACGGCCAATAAGTAAAGACCCTTATTTAACCTATCCATGACAAATATTCGATAAACTCCCAAG
>DWQQ01000105.1:0-14358 GCA_018244775.1 Oxynetra roscius flavomaculata
GGGAAGCTACTCTGAGGGACAGGCACAGAATGTCCAGTCTTTTTAAGATGTTCAAATAATTTATTTTTTGATGGGAAGTCTGCCTGGCAAACGGCGCATCTAAGGTTAGGTGCTGTGCTAGAATCTTCTGTCTCGCTAGCTTTAGGTCTCACCGGCTTCCTCTCGACAACCTTCTTTGGTTTTATATTCCTTTGCATCTTGGGCAAAGCTGGCCTGTCACGTGGCAAAGCCGCCTCTCCCAACGGATCATCTGTAGGAGTGGTGCTAGAAACTTCATATAAATTCTCCGTTGAAGTTTGAGACTGAGAACCCTTTTTAAGGGTAGCTTCCTTTTTTGCCTGTATTTGGCTTTTGAGCATATTGAATTTCTTAGCTTTCCTGCTGCGCGAAGGTCCCTCTATTTCATTAAAACTCATTTCATCATGGCTGTCGTTGCCCTCACTCTCAGGCATTGGTATGAAAGATTTCTTCTTGTTCTTCTTCTTCTTATGACTCTTTGGTAATGCCTAAAAAAATAGCAACATCACACATATTTATTTTCATTTAATCTCATATAAATAAGTCAGTATTCTAGAAATGTCAGTGATGGTAAACTAAAATTGTGAGGAAGAGATCAAGAACCAAAAAATAGAAATGAACAGAAAATGGATGTACTTTCTAAAACAAAGTTTACCACACTACATCACACCCATTAGAAACAACTTCGGGAATTTGTAAGGAGTTTGGTAGAAAGTGGAATTTATAATGTCAATAATTACTAACTTGAATTTTGTCAGAATCATCACTTAATGTCTCTCTGATATCGTTGTCTTCGATATCAGATGTGGAATTGCCTACATGTTCCTTATCATCATCTGTTCCGTTCACTTTTGGTACCTCTTGTTCATTTTGTTTGGAAGTATCAGGTTTTTCTTCAGCATTCTCCTCATCTTCATCATCGTCATCCAAAATATCTATGTCTTCATCTAATGTCATATTGGCTACGTTTTCTTTATGTTTCTTACTATTTTCATGATTCTCAAATGATTTTACATTTTTGAATAATTTGTTGCAAGCCGAACAGTACAGATTTTTCATGGCTGGTTTACTTTTACTAGATGATTTTGTACCTTTAGAATTTTCACTAGCCTGAAATTCAATTATGAGATATGACCATGCTAAAATAATGATAAAAATAAGGGAGATAATAATTAATGAATAATGCTTCTTAACCGTCCTATTACATAGGGTATGTGTCTATTGACATAATATTGATTAGTAAAAAAAAATAAAGAAAAATTTACTTCTTCAGTCTTGGAACTCTCTTCATTGCTGCTCTCCATTCCTCCCTCACTAATTGTGTCATCATCCGATGATATGCCAAACTCTTCTGCCAACAGAGACTCAATTTCACTTAGCTTCTTCTGATAAACTTCACTTTGCATAAAAGATGTTTCTCCTTGTTTTTTCTTTGCTTCTTCTATCTCTTTTTGTCTTTGCAAAATTCTTTCTCTTCTGACTTGTTCCGTCTGAAACAGAATCAATTATTATTATTTAAAACTATAGATTATAATGAAAAATAACTGTATTGCTTTTATTGCCTTTCTCTTATTTTCTTCTGCTTTCTCCTGCAACAGTTTAGTGTGCTCTATGACTCGCTTGTCCTTCCTGCGAACAAAGCTGACAAGTCTCCTAATTTCTTCATTTCTTTCCTTGCGTGCTTTTTGTCTATTTTTATTGTTTTCTTTTTCCATTATTTTTATAATCCTCCGATTATCGCCTTGCGATATCTCATATTGGTCTAACCATACATAACCTGAAATAATGCAATAATGTAAGATATTTATTTATTATTAATAATGTACAGAACATAAAAGAAAATTAGGATTTATGTGAATACAAAACAATTTAAATTCTTTTGTTACAAAAGATTTTGCAGATTTTGATATAGAATGGCCCAAACAACAGTGCTCATAAACATTGTTTATGTAAATGATTATACATTCTATATGTAGTAGGGACTAGCTATAAACATACAAATATGCCTGCTCATATTTCAACAGATTTATATGAATCAATAATCTTATGTTACAATTACAGCATCCGTCTCATTCTGAGAGGAGACCCCGTGTCCAGCATTGGAACACTAAATTGGTTGATGATGATGATGAAATTTATGGATGAATAGTTACTAACGTTATTATAGATGACCTTTAAATAAATGATACCTACATATAAAAAGGCCATGCCCTCTACTCTTAAATGGCAGTTCTTTTCTGTGTAAAGCATATTTTTTGTATATATAACAGAAATAATGTACTTTAACCATACTATATTATAAAGGTAACGTATCTATAATTTAAATGATATCATATACAAAAACACACTTTTATTAGTGGAGAAAGACATCCAGAAAGCATAGAACTCATGAACATCTTCATATGGTGTTGTAGAGTTGCCAAATTTGGGAATTTTCTCAGCGTCTGCTGGATCTTCCAGGAAGTCCACCTCTTCTGCTGCAAGCTTAGAGAATACCTGTAAAATAAATAAACAGATTTTATATAGATTATTGTCACAAAAGCAGCCACCGTCATGTCCAGTGCCTCACAGATAAGGACTCAGAATTCACAATGTATGTCAACTACTTTTACATCTATGACATGACATGTTAATAAATATTTTTGTAATTCCATGACACTATTATAATAATACGAGCGCTTTGATTGAAAGCCTCTGCAGTTTAACTTTCATCCATCTACAACAGAAGCACACTTTGGGGTCTGCAAGTATAATGGTTATAAAAGATGGACATTATCATATCAGCCCTTTAGCTTTGGAACCCTAAAAAAACAGAATTGCAAGAAACCATATGTACCTCCGCGTAAACACCGTAGAAGCCTTGAGGATCATCACCATATCCCATGTAACAGGACGGACTGAAGTAGGGGAACACATCAAGAGAGTCATCATTGTAGGAACTGCCGGCTCCTCGGAGGAGTTGTTCTCGATGATTATCATACCTGAAAATTACAAATTAATAATTAACAACATAGGGACTCCTATCTATAAAAAAAAATCACGACATACACATATGGTAGAAGACCTAAGTGGTGAATGAATTATATTGTTGATAAACATTAGCAAAAACCATATTTATTTTGTCAATGAAACCTAAGTTCTTTGCCTAATAATCAACATCCCGCAGAAGAGCATGCAAATTACAATGTTCAGTAGCAAAATAAATCCATCACTGAAAAAGTTTATTATTTTGATGTAAAGCTAGACCACAATATTTTTCTAGTGGATGAAATGTGATTGTCCCCTATTATTTTAAAGTTATCTTGGCATCGTCATGCAGAATAGTTTATTGACAAATGACTCAATAAAACTCTACCTATAAAGGACCGAATGTTACTTGTTTATTATGTACCATTTTTTGTGATTTGATAGAGTTTAATGGGAATATGCTTAAACACATTGTGGTTAAAAACTGTCATACAAGATCCATTCTGATTTCCAATATTTGGGTAAAATCGATGTTGACTCAATCGGAGGGAATTGACCGAGGAATAGATTTTTTTGTACTGTGAGCTGCTAATAATGACCTGGTATTGAACCAGCAGTCTTGTGTTTGATCTTTCTCATGGCCAATTTAGTTTGTAAGCGTTCTCAAATCAAATCACCATTACTGGAGATATGTCCCACTTAATGTGCACAGTTGCGGTCTGCCTTCGGTTTGCCGCATCCAACATGTGCCTGTAGGCTTTTGTAGACCATTGTCGCACTGAGCCAGAGGGTGTCCTACACCACATTTGCTGAACTGCAGTCTCAACTCTAATATTAGTTAATCTAACAACTATTTCTTTTTCACCAGACACGATTAGCTCACTTCCACTTTAGCTTGCCTGCTATGCCTATGAATTCAGTTTGCCGATGGAATCTCATTGCTGTTCCTACAATTCGAAAAAAAATACAAACATAACTCTTTTCATAGCAGCTACCTGAGGAACTTTAAACTGAACTCCTTCAGTAACTCCACCAGCACAACTGTTATCTGCAAGTCATGTGACTGTTTATGCCCATACTTTTTCAGTATAGCGTCTTAAAAATAACTTCAATTAGACTGCTGGTACTGTACTCAGACCCATAGTGGCAGCTCAGTAAAGACGTCTTAACACCTCAATATAACTATAAACCACCTAACATTGCTGAAAGGATTCTAGTACAACCCAGGTTTTAAGGGAATTGAATGACGGACACGGCAACTGATTATACTTTTTGGAATTTTGTATAATGTGTCTCATTGTGTCGATGTCCAAAATATTATATCCTCCGCAGAACCTAACATGTTTAGCCTGTAGCTCAAATGTACAACTCTATGTATAGCTATATATCTCATGGCTCAGGAGCAAAGTGAGTCTATAGTTTTTATGAAGAGTTTAATCAATTGAATTTCGTAATTCTTTTTCTAAAAAAAAAAGAATCACCATATCCACGTTTTACTACCTCGAATTCCTCCCGCAGTGAATAATTGTGTAGTAAATAGAAATTTTGTTAATGATATAAGCCCTGAAAGGAAATTCTATACTTATAGTAAGGGTTCAATGTATAAGGACTTAACTATGACAGTCGCACATAATTTAATACGCTTTCAAAAGGACATTTTTTGAACAATATTAATGAATAAGTAATATTCATTGAATAACCAATACGATGAGCAGTTATGTTACGTAGTTGATAAATACGAAGAAGGCTTACCAAGCTCTCTCTTGGGGGTCGGATAGTGTTTCGTAGGCGTTCTGAACAAGCAGAAACTGTTCTTTTGCCTCTTGCAGATTTTCTAAATTTTTGTCCGGGTGCCACTGCAGCGCAAGACGACGGTAGGCCTTCTTGATCTCCGAACCGCTTGCATCTCGTGCCACGCACAATACTTCGTAGTGGCACTTCATTTTTATACCATTCTAATCACTTTCACAGTTTTCAGTACCCGGCGACGATTACAATGATCACATATATATAACCTGCTATATAGATTTGCTTTTCACTGATATACCATCAATTTCAGGCAAAAATATTATGTTGGCTTAGTTTAAAGGAGTTAGCTAGTTTCATTTGTTGTTATCACAAATCAAATGTTAATTGCTATATTTTATAATTTATTCTTAAGTAAAGATCGACGACCATTTACACGACGTCCATGCTGCTTTTTTCACTTCATAACACTGCAAAAAAAATAATTCAGTGTTGCTGTTATATATTGATTTTTTCCCACTTACCTCTGACAAAATGATTTTACATTAAATAAGTAGTTATTTGTTAGTTTCTTAATAAAAATAAAATCTCAATCATCAGTATTTTTAGTTTGAGATTTTAATTGTACTTTTCACTTTTCCATCGAAGTGACAAAGTACACCGTTGTAAAGCTAACTATGATAAACAGGCATAAGTTGGAGAAAAAGTAAAAGGTAACATTATATGAGAGCTGTCAGTTTTACGGCTTATTATTACAGTTTTATATTTCTCCTTAAACAAGTTATAATAATATGAAATATTTTAAGAAACTAATAATTTTATGTTATTACCAATTATTTCTTTATAATTTGGGCACGTATTTTAACTTTGTTAATTTCTATTCGATTTCTAGAGTAGTATTTCGCAGTTTTGTTTATAGATACAAAATGATAATATAAATTTTTTAATACAAATGTTGTCGTCCTTAATAATATTTTTATATATATTTTGAAATAATTAGTTATTAAAACAATTAGTAAACACTTGACAAAATATATAATTTTTTTTAGGTTCAGAGAATTATAATTTGGTGTTATTACAAATAAATTGCACACTTTTTTAATGTATTGTTCTATATATAGGTTCCTATTTATCTAATTATTTATGATCAATTAAGATTATGATGTATTCCTTTTCTACTTCATATGATTGCCAACTGGCACTAGTTTCAATGGATAATATATTTATCGGTACTTACAGACCTACCTAGGTGAAGCTTTGTAGTTCTGACGTTTTGGTACATTGAACATGACATAACAAAGACGAGCAACGAGGGCGCGGGGGCATCTTGAAATGTTTTTCAGATACTTTTAGGGCAGGTTACATAATTTCGGCACATAAAAATTATTTGAACATAAGGAATTTATCAGTATTCCGATGCCTGTTAAACATATTAAGCTCGGTAGTACTTAAAAAAATGCCAGTTATAGTATTATCAAATCTTTAAAGTCGAGAATTTTTTATACATGGTCACGTTAAGCATATTTTTAAGTATATAGTATAATTGTGTAATCCATTCCGTCACGTCAGGTTCCTAGCGGGGTAGGCAGAGAGCACCGGGTACCAATTTTGTAATCCATTCCATTTATAGTATAATTTTGTTATCATTCCATCTATTGTTTAGAAATTATTTCAAACATTTTAATTTCTTTTGAATATACCTACTCAGAATATAAAATCAATAAATATAATTTAATTTAAAATATTTTTAATATATACGTTTGTTATGCCTCCGTTTTGTTTGCCAGTTGCTATTAGATGTTTACCATTTTCGGGCATTTTTAAGACGTCGTGCATGATTTTTTCGGAACTCTAAGACAGAAAGAAAGTCCTTGCAAAAATTAAATAACAGAAAAATAAGAGAAATTCTTGATTAAACAGCTCAAATATTTTGTCATTATTAAATAAAATTTCATGTAATATAAAATTAAAAGAAAAAGAAAACAAATTTAACTTAAATATTTTGTATTGTACTTTAACATTTTATTTATAGTTTAATTAAATACCAGTCAAATTTTCAAATAAGAGACAATGAAAACCATCTTTTTATTTTCATATGTAATTACTCCAAAAGGTGTAAAAATATAGCATTCATTTAGACGGACAAAAACAGTTCAGTTTTGCAGAATAAATGTCCAAATTATTTTATTACATCCTTCTGATGCCAGTTTTACATAAAAAAACTCATTGAGAAAAATCTCCATAAAGGAGCAATGATCGCTGATTCCATCTTGTCGATGATTTCCTCGAACATGCCAGCATTTCCGCCTGTTTGAGAAATAAGTTAGAATTAATCATCAAATCGTTGGTCAGCTCGTTCTCAAAAGTGAAACAGTTCAGGTTTTTCAAATGATTAACATTTTCTATCAATTATTTATAAGAAATAAAAGAGTCACAAACATCAGTAATTATGATAGTTGTCCTGAGGCGACCCGCTTCTAACTTTGACGTACATACATAGTTAGAGATATACACGCACTGTAAAGTGTCAGACGTGGATGGCTTTTGGACTTTTGGCTCCGTGATCGCTAGGGAAGATATATCGTCAGCATTTCCCTTCCTCGGATGACATGTTAAAGGGGTATTATACTAAAAGGATTACTCGGCGTTATTTTAAAGTAGTATCATGGTGTTAATTCTCAGAGATTATAATCCTTTATGTTCGTCCTGGCTTTCATTGTAATCCACTCACTGGTAAATTTCGTAAGGAACAAACAATTTGCTAATGTTTAATAAAATTTAATTTCTTTTAATAAGCAATGTACAATATTATCAAATATTCGTACAAAGGATCAATTAATCAACATTTCTATAGGTACAGTGATGAGGTATGATTCAATTTGTTAAAAGTTTTTGGTCGACAACCGAGTGGCCCTAAACTGTGTTCGAAAATTTGCTATCAAAATAAATAAACATTTATCGTTGGTCCTAGTGTGTAATCATTGCTTTTAAGTCTAAAATATTTACGTATTTATATTTGGTGTGCATTTACAAATAACAGTAGTACAAAACATATTTACGTATTGTCAAATCTTTCCACAAAATGTTCGGTTTTTCAATTAAATCACTCCGATTCTTTGGAAGTCTTACAAAATTGTTTAAAAGATGAGGGACAAATTAAAAAAGGTACCAGTTCTTGACTCACTGTCTGCAGGTTAGTGACTGTGGTGCCGCTTGCACCTGGTTGGTTTGGCTTCAGTATTGGTTCAGACCACTCCTCGTATAGATAGCCACGCGGTCCGAGCGCCGCGTCAGGTGCCGTCCGACAGTTTTCAATTATCCACTTTTGTTACCGATCGGATGGAGATCTATAAATGTAAATTTAAGCAGAAATACTGTATTAGCTATTGTTACTTTACTGTTTTATATGAGAAAGCTAGTAATGAGCAGGCACCGATCGCAAGCGGTCGCTGCCGCCCGCCGACAGTTCACTTAAATATAATTTCGGATAACACTTTGAAGCAGGAGTAGAAGAAAAGAGAGAAAAGAATGAAGAGTTGGGTGAGGCTGGAATATCCTAAATTATTCCAGTTCTACAACTTCATGTTTCAAAAGAAAAATCGCGTTCTTAGCAATTATGCACTAAATATTAAGCAATATCTAGTTATCAATTGAGCGAAATATTAAAACCAATATCCACATATCTATCATATTGCATAATATATACAGGTATAAGAAAGTCATTTCCTGGATAATATTTTCTACTAAATCATTTCAATATAAAACATGAACGTCCTAATTCATTTCAGTATTTCTAAGTTAGGGTCAAAATCGGTGTAGTTAAATTACGAACAGAATCTTATTTACAAACAATACAAATTACCACCTATGAATAAGACAAATATTAACTATTACTAACCGTAGTCATACTAACACTACAGGGTGGACTAATGTTACTAAATGCTCCATTCCCGCAGTCGTGTCACCTAGGAATATTAACCAAATACTACTCTTATTAACACCTAATATTAACCAAACTAATTGACACTAACAGTCCCGCTCCCATAGTCCTATTCGAGATCGGTTGCAGGTGTCTATGGGCGGCAGCGGCCATTTGTGAATGACCTGCATGCCCGTTTGCTACTCTCATCACACAAAATTAACCCATAATCTTTTTTTAAGAAGAGTGCAAGAATATTTAGTAATAATAATAGAAAAAAGCAGTGGTACATTTCAGCCGTTCTTGTGTGCTGAGCGAGCAACAGTCTATCAGAAAGTTAATTACCACTGAAATTGGCACACGGCCGGAACAATCATTGATTAATCCCACGTGGCCCCCCTCCAATGTTCGTTCAGATTTTTCTGCTTGTCCCTGTTATTTGTTGCAATATTTTTGGCAAAGGCTTCAAAATGAACTCATCGAATTCCACGAGAGAAAATGTCATTAATTCGAATAATGAAGTTGCATTTTTTTATTGTGATATTTTTATTACGTATGGTATTCGACAATGGGTTACATTCGTTTGATATAGGTATTAAAAAGTTTGTTGGGATAATTTCAAATCTGTTGTTAGGCTAGTTTGGGGTTATAAAGAGTATTATTATATCGGAAACATTACACAAGAATAAAAGTAATATGTGTAAAATCTACAATTATTTAGTAGAATTAATTAGAAACTAACAAATAGTTATTAGAACAAAAGTCATATGTAGAAGCCCTGCTCACAAGGGCTTATTGGTCCTTAATAGTTACTAGTACTATTTACCAGTATTTATACATAAATGTAAGTTTTGCCGTATCGCTGGTGAAATATTTTATCAATAAGATAACTCATTGAAGCTCTACAAAGACTTGAATTTAATTTGACGTTACAAATAAATTTTAAAGCTTCGCAAGCGAAATATAATCTGCATCTGGTGACAATAATGTGAACGTTCCAAACAAACTATCACGTGCTTTAACGCGCTCACGATCGAGTGTTAGTTGCTCTAATGCGTAAAATAGCGCACTCATCATGAAAACGAGCATAGAAAAAGTAGTTAAAATCACCTGATAATAGCTGTTAGGTCGTTCGCCTTGTACACGACTTTCGTATTAGGGTCGTAGAAACCATCGCCCGTATCGTAGTAGCCGGTTGGCACTGGCCGTGTGGGCTGTTCAGCCGTGAGGAAAGACCGTCCAGCAGGCTGCAAACCTTCTTCGTATTCTATCGTGAACCTGAAAATAAACTAACCTTATGTAATATTCTCAAGCGATCGAGATATAATAGTTGTCGATTTATCATTCCCGTATCCCCATAGAGTAAGACGAACACGCTCTTATGTACTGCATACTAATATACAACGTTCTGGATCAGTATAGTATAGTAGTATAAAATAAGCTCAGTTTGGCAGGAGCCAACAGCTGAACGAAGTTGCTGTTTCAATACCAACGCAGTTTAGCAATAAGTAGACATGGTAAAAAAACATATTTGATATAAGCGACAGTTTATTAGGACTATTCATATTATTTCAGAAAACTTTAAAGCTATATTTTTTTCATATAAAAGTTATTTTAATGGTCCTACTTCTGTAATTCTTAAAAGTATATATCATATCAATAATATGGTTAACTGATACTTTTTGTCTTTATACACACCACGAAGACAATTTTTTGACGTACGCCATTTATAAAGACTAAAAGATGATTATGTTAAAAAAACCTATTTTAATGTATATTGTCATAACAAATACTATAAGTGTTAGACCAGGTTAATCGCTACCCAAAACATACTAAACAAAATTTCGATATTCAAAGAATAAATATTAATAGCTATCTCTTGAAATGTTTATAATTTATTGCTAGGCTTATGAAGTAAATTATTAAAATACTGTGAGCGGAATGTACGTATTGCTTCCTGCGTTGTACTGTAAATTATTTTTATTATAATAGTAGTTTTTTTATATAATAAAAATACTGAAATGGAGTTCGGTATGTAAGTGTGGTTTAACGAATAAAACTTACGAACAAAAAAATTGTGTAGTGTATATTATAATTGTCTATTCGTGGTACTCGTACCAGAGGAGAAATAACTCCAACGTCAGACCCGGTTGGTTGTTTAAAAATATAACACGAGATTTACATCCCCCATTAGTGTTTCACTAATATTAATGGACCTCATTTAACCGACTTATATTAATGCGGTTAAAGTTAGAAATTTCACCCCTTTGTTACTCTTTGGATATTATTGTGGTTTACGTACTTTATATAACTACATATATCCTTCAAGTAATGGATGATATCAGTACAAAAAAATTGCTTAATCAAATTTGTCAACGGTTTGTAGAATTCGTAGTTCAAAGCCTTTATAGAGTTCGTAGTTCAAAGACTAGAGTTCCTAGTTAAGACCACAACCACATAAAAAACGCTTCAGACGGAAGAAGAAAAAGCCCCTGGTCTGATCTAGACAAAATAAAGATATAGGTATACTGTTATGCTATTTCTAAACAGTCCAACAAGTAGTCTTTCTAAGTAAACTCTAATAAGAATTTTGAATAATATTACCTACCTGAAAAATATGCAGCTTTACTGAAAATAAACGAAACGGATATTAATGTGACCATTGGGAGCCTAACAGTACATTATCTGATGATTTCATAACAATGATGTATCTGTTGGCTACTTGCTTATGGTTATGTAAATTTCCAGTTGAATAAAAATAAAAGACAATTTGCTGCCTAAATACCTACATATGTATGTATATATCAGATTATATTTCCGTCATCGAATTTGAAGTCTATAAAAAAGTATACCAATAATTTTTTTTTAATTTTAATTTTTTAAATTTGATAAACGCGTTAACGTTCCAGGCACATATACTGCGAGTAATAATTTTTCTTGTCTTTCTTATCTTGCACAAGAAAATGGGTGAGCAACAACACAAGATAAATTAGCCGTAAAGTTGCACTTTTATTAAATTCAACACGTTGAACGTGATTTCTATTATAAAAGGTAATAGGAGCATATGGCGTAGTGTATTAGTAGAAAGTGATTAACTAACAGCTTGATTTACAGAAATATAACCGATCAATCAAATCAATCACTTGGATTACAGCGCCGAGCAAGAAAGTATCATAAAATTTATTATTTCTCTTTTAGATAGTACTCTTTCGATTTCGTCGTAGCTGCTGATGCTATTGTAATAGCATTCCCAGGTCTATACATTTTATATGGTCTTCTCACCTGAGAATACCTACTGAAGCGGCAAACAGACTCAATATACACGGAATTTAGATAATACTCGTACATAGTTCATGGTAAATTCTGAATGGTTCTCAGTGAATCGGGACTGGTTTCAAATTATGTAGATACAAGCAAAGTTTGTAAGTTTGTGAATTGAATTAGTTTTTTTGGTTTTTCCAAATTAAATTTTTATATTATTTTCTGTGCGAATTACGCAACATGGAATACATAAACTAAGGTAACACTCGTGTGTATAGGTATATCATATCTATTTTAACTTAGAAAATATATACACATAATATTGACTCTTGCGTTCGTCGTGAAGCAATTTAATTACATTCATTTCTGGGAGAAAAACGTATTCCAAGATTACTATTCTGCTACACTAAGTACTAAGAAGTAGTAAAAAGTAATAAGAAGGCTAAAGGTGAGAGGTGAGAATGTTCACGCTAAGAATAGGTATCCTGTTGGATACTTTTATAAAAACAATAATGAAAATAAAACACAATGGCACTAACACAAAAATAAAAACTAGAAAGTTACAATTATAATTATCTCATTATGATGCTTATCGATAGAACTGTAACGGTATTTTGTACTCGGTTAGAACAATAAGAGTTTTAGTTATGGAAATTTTTTAATAATTTGTCATGCTTACGTTTTATATTTTTTCATGTAAAAAAATAATATTCAAATGACGCACATTAAATTTAGCTATTATAGATCAGGCTGAAGCCTGCCGATTCGATATTTAATAAGAGGAATAAGCTCGAGATTTTGTAGAAATTATTACATTTATCATCGGGATTTATTTTCCTATCTTAGGGAGCCGTGGGTCTTAATATCCGGTAAGCTGCATACAAGTGCATTTTTTTTCGGGATTTAGCTTTCTATCTTAGGGATCTGTGAGTGAGATAGGAACCATGATTATATGAAAACCCGTAAGTTAAAGAGAAATGGTACGCCGTACTCCCGGCAAAGTCAGCGCTTCGGGACTCCAATCAGAACATATGGTAAGCTTATAAGTCCCCAAGAACACCAAAACTCAATACTGCTCTATACTCGATACTACTCTAATTGTCAATCGCACCCTGGTCGTGCACGAATATGTATATGTAGACACTTTGTATATAATGTTAAAAAAAAATCTTATCTGTTTTGTATATATTTAAACAGTAAATTAATGTCTGTCTGTCAGTGCGTTTATTATTAACAATATTAACAAGCTTATGACGTTAAACTATTTTACAGTCACCTATAAATAGGGATACATAATTTTTTTTTATTTGTGCACTTTCCAAGCATTGTATAATTTACACATTAATTTATATCTATTTATGGTGATGTTGGTGAGGTATAGCATAATATCCCTAACACTTAATTTGCTAGGACTAAAGAAGGAGAATATGACAATATTATAATCGAAATTGTGAATTGTCGCAACTTATTAGAAAACACAGTTTGAATTGAATGGAACATACACTGTGGTATATATTTGCAAAAGGTAATTAAAGTTCAGTTTTATATAAACAATACTCACTTCACGGCCGTCGGCTTTTCCATAATTGGTAGAGGATAACTATCCGATATTCGTATAAGTAATATATTATGAAAAAACTATATACATAGTATAATTTACCTCTAATGGTGTTCTTGAATCATTTTCAATAACTCCGTTATATAACAAAAACTAACCGTCTATCTGGCCTCCTGCAGTAATCCCAATCTGTTTGTTGATATTCCAAACCATCAGCGAATATCAACGTTTTCTGAACGAGTTGACCTTTCTTCCAATTGCCACGGAGTACAGCGCCATCTGGGTATTTCAAATCCCCATTGCCATGGAACATACCGTCGTCGAATTCGCCTTCATAAACCACTCCTAGAATTAGAAAATATTCTAGCTACAAAGTCTTCCTTGGGGATTACGCTGTAGACAGAATAATATAATATTCTAGTGTAAGGAAATGTAGCAACCGATTGCTTTTTTGGAAGATTATGATTAAGATATTTCTCTATTTAAATAAGAATAAAGAAAACATTAAGTCATTATAAAATTTAAAATTTCGCTGGAATGTAATTACTATTTTCGAACGTTTCATTTATATATTAGCATATATGAGCAAAATCAAACTTGAATATGATAAACGCGGTAAAGCTCGCAATCAATAGGAAAATAGGTATTCTTAGGGTATTCTGCCAGACTGAAGCAGAATGTTTAATGTTACGTATGTGGCTGTGCTGGAAACTCGGCAAGCTTTATGACCGCTATTAAAAATAACTTAGAGAACTGGAGATATTACCGGTACTAAATGTACCAGTTTTAGACCTTTACTATTCTATATATCGTAGTGAAAATGGTACAATCAGTTATATATAAGATAATCGGAGCTCCTTCTTCAACCGCGATTCAGAAATACTTGTGT
>DWQQ01000106.1:0-14351 GCA_018244775.1 Oxynetra roscius flavomaculata
GCGGAAAACCGAATATTAACTCACCGTTCACTGGCGCCTTTGATTCAAAATCGATATTCATCAAAGGCATAAATGGTGAGAAAAAAGCCAACTAACCAACCATGATCCTTGATTGCTCAGTACAAGAGCAGATTAGCTGACCTAGCCTAGGTCTTTAAAAATTTGAGTTGAGGTTTTCCGTTCATATCAGATTAGCCGATGTAAAATGGCAGATAAACTATTCGTACACGAAGCTTCCTATTGGATATAAATGATTAAAGAAACTATTGTTCTTTGTAAATAAAATTCTTCAACGAAATTATTTAAAGCCATGAAATTATAAAAGTAATCATAAAATGAAAGAAAATTAATTATGTATTTTTTAACTTCTAGGCTCAACGGGCTGGTGGATTAAATGGTTCGTTCCGGGTATAGATTTTCTTGCAGTGGTTTCAATGTATTGACGTGTTAATGTACGTCCAACGGCCATCTATGGCGTTGTGAAGTCTTCGTCTGGGACTGAGTATAAAAAATGACTCAACTTATAAACACGTTGTTAATAAACGATGTTAATTCATATTACTAGATGCTTAGAACGGAAAATGTAATATTTAGATTGTTCATACTATGTTTATATAGACATTCACTTATACTTACGAATGATTAGAAATTAATAATTTTTATATAAGTGGGTATAACGGCCCGACTTATATCTTAGTGTAATGTCTAAAGCGTAAATTAAGCGTGCTATAAGTTATGTTATTTTTACATATTCCCTCAGATATCTTTAGTTAGACTTATGCAATGAATTATGATAATGTACTTTAAAAGTTGTTTAAAATTATATACGTTGTATTGTTTTCATTAATATTAATTGTAAATACAGGAGAAAAACTTTATTATTATTACGATTAATATTAAATAGAATTTGATAAAATTGTATATTCACGTGAAAATGTTTTGAACATCTGCTAGTAAAAGTTAGAGCGGCTGCTGGCCTGATATAATGAGGATTTGAGTGCTCGCCGATAAGGCTTCGATCTGATCTAGTTTATTAGTTCCGGTCGGGTTTTTGTTTTGGAAACTGGTTTC
The DNA here is from genome assembly GCA_018244775.1 of Oxynetra roscius flavomaculata. Lineage (NCBI taxonomy): Eukaryota > Metazoa > Arthropoda > Insecta > Lepidoptera > Hesperiidae > Oxynetra > Oxynetra roscius. Next base: position 1,072 of record DWQQ01000106.1, read on the forward strand.
GGATTAAGTGGAATATGATTAAAATTTCGGTAGCGAGATAATTTAACAATACTTTAGCTTGTTTATACTTTAATCCAGGATGTGTTAAAGTTTTGAATATAACAAATAATTATACTATAAAGAAATTGAAGTGTATGCTAAGTTCATTTTACGTATATTATATATCTGGGGAAAATTATGGTTTACTTACAATATTTTCAGCATAAAAAATCTCAAAACAGTAAAATGAAGATTCATATTCAATAAACGATTCGTCGGGTTCGAATACCTGTGCAGTATTCGAGTGTACGCGAATGGTGCAGTCTACTCACTTTCGGAAAGCCATGATTTTTATAGGAGTGCACTTCAGTTGATAATTATTATGGCGCTGGCTCTCAGACGTACTCGTTACTGTTTTTTTCTGTTCGTCATTCAGATCAATAGATACAATGTTTGAACTAGACTCTTGGCTGAAGTGGGGCCGGGAGCGGCACGGTTGGTTGTTCCGTTGCGGTTGTGTAGCAACAAACAATTTTGTCCGGTAAACGAATTTTGTTTCCCAACAATTTTCGAGTCCAATCCGTGTCCACTCGTGAATAATGCAACAATAGCTTTTATTCGCCGAAACAAGAGTTTCGAGGGCGGAACAATGGTAACTTTTAATGGGCCCAGGGGGCATACAGCTCTACTGGTTTTGAACAGAATCCAACAATGATATGAACCCACGTCTATATTTGTATAGTGATATACATCGAACGCTCAATACTACTTTTATTAGCCGCCTTTCCTTGTGATATGTCAATGGATATTTAATAAGGAAGAGCGATAATATCGCTGACTGTTTGATACAGCATAGTACATTGCTACGCTGGCGGTGTACCAACCCATAATTTTGCATTTCGACGCGCCTGCCACTTGCACCGCAGTTGCAATTATTGTCGAACCAAACCGCATCTTTCGATTGGAACATTTTGTGGTGAGAACTTCATGTTAATTACTTGTAAATACATATTATTTATAATAAACAATAATATTATAATTCCATCAACAGTATTTTGAAGTGACGTATTACTAAATACTCATAGTAAAAGTTACGGCACCCCGCCGTATATACATATAGTTTATCGCTTAGTAATTGACTCGTTGTTAGTCAGCGGTTCGGCAAGTACCTTTGCGGATGAACATATTTCAAGACTAATATTTCTATTGTAAAGCGAGCCAGAAAGTGATTGGTCATTTGCTGTGATCGTCATTAATTATCATGTTACGAGGACTATATTTTTTATTTCACTACATTTTCATGACAGGAGGCTGTAATGATATGATGTATTAAGAGAGAAGTAGCTTTCAAAGTCGACCGCGCGTATTGTAACGTCCCACTTAGGTTAGAAATGATTAATCACCCCCCGGTCCAGCTAGAAGCGGAACCCTCTGACCTTTGTCTTGTTCGTCGTTTCTTTTGTTAGCAAAAACAATTTATGTAACTTCACGAACAAAGTGTGAATGTATAGTGTACGTATAGTGAACCTTTTTCTTTGCGTTTTTGTACACTTTCGGATGCAGTGCGAACGAACGGCTTTTGTTAGGAATTCGCGTGACCGTGATGCGGTGGGAAAAGGGTGAAATTAATGACCTCAAGACGAACGTTTTATTTCATACGGAACAGGAAAGATGTTTCGGTGACGTAATTATCATTTATTATGTCGTCTTGTTTTTTTTTAACGTATCATTACAGGCAATAGTCATAAGTGGCTGGTACACATGTAATTGGGATTTACGTCAGGAACTTTGTGTAAATACAATTCTGTTTGATGCTAGATCTAGCTGCTGGATATATATTTTTAAGATTAGATTAACAATCATGATTGTAAATGAATTTGTAAAAATATTTTCTCATTTACCAGTTATAGTACCTACGTGAACACAACTACTGAGTTTTGCTACAAAAAATCATCCAAGTCGTTTTTAAGCGAAGTGAAGGTTCTGCTATCAATTTTCTTTTCAAAACAGGAGCCAACTCACGTATTGCCCTTCGGAATTGCTTGTTCATGGTTTGCTTAGATTAGGTGTTCATCTTTACAAGTAATTTAGATCCTGCGGAGCAGTGTTAGCTCTCTAGACCCACTAGCGCAACTCGACTATGAATTGAAATCTATATTAATTCGAACTGGAAAATTATAGTGGTTGTACATAACATTTAGTAATATAATCAGAGAAATCTACAAAGAAAGATCGGTGACAGGCGACATATATGTACGAGTATGCATGTCAGAAGATCGTATTACATGTAAGTTTTCCTGCTACGATTATACTTTGAAATCTTATAACTATTTGTTTGATTTATTGTCTTGTAAGCGTTAATTTTTACTAATTTTAGTATTGCTTGTTGTTTTTTGTACAGTGCTTTTATTTATTTATTTTTTTATATTTTGAGTTTAAAGTAATAAGTCATTTCCTGTTATAGTTTTAACTACGCATATTAGTAAGATATATTTTTAAATTTCTTCGACAGTTCATACAGGAGCAACAGGGAATGAAACCTATGGTCTTCGCTTCAGCAGTCAGCAGCATTTGACACTAGAGCAACACCCAAGAAGATGTATGTTGATGTATGTATGTTGTCTGCATTCATATTTAAATTATATTTAATACTATTGTCGCATAGTATTGAATTAAATGTTATTATTAAAGCAATCAACATACGAGTACGGGTGTATTCTTATTTACTTTTGGACGCTTCATTAGCGCCGACGAAAATATCGGAATTAATTTGAGCGTCACCATGTGCCGCATGCGGGCTAGCGAGGTGACGGTACGATATCGATAATCAGATTAATAATATTATTATTTCTTCAAAATTTTTAATAACGATTTTGATTATAAGTATTTTTATATAAAGAATAATGTTAATGTAATATTATATAAATAATATATAATATTATATAAAGAAGATTTTCATATATATATTTTTTGCGAAAGTTTTATTACCTAATGTATCACGTATATACTGATACTGTTTGCTTAATATGTCCTCCGAAGCCTGAAAATATTTGTTAAAATTGGGTTACCACTACCAGCACCGACTTGTACTTGTTTTAGTTATTCCAACGGCAGTCAAAAACTATGAAAAGGTTCACTAATTCTATTTTATCGTATCATTTGTTAGAGCATTTATCAACATTCGCTTTTATGCTAGGAATTTTAAAAAATATATGCGCATTTTATAAGTAATGAATATATAGATTTGGCATAATATAAGATTCAATAAGACAGGGGGTATTAATTTACGTGAGAGGACTGTACATCTAAATTAATGTAATTGATTATTTTATTGTTGAAGAATAAATCAATAAACATCTACGAAGTAAATATGTTATTTAGTATGTAATATAATAGCTTTCTATCACGTGAGATTGCTGTCAAGCGCTTGAAAATCAAGTACAATATAAAATAACTCTTCGGCCCTTACTAAAAACGCTACGTCAGCACTAAGGACAAATTTCAAAATTCAAATTTGGTAAATTCAAAGCACAAATTTTCACTAAATATTTATAAAGATAGATTTCAATTTTCCAGTTCTAAGGAAGTCGTAGATTAAGCTATTCAAAAGTTTCACGTTATGCTAATTTATATTCAATTAGTTCATTCGTTCTATTTTAGGTTTTATTAAAATATTAATGGCAATTATGATTCAGTGTGACAATAAATGGAACGGATGCCTTTTTCGGAATTGAATTGTGCGAGGCAATGTAATGTTTGACATTTTTAAAACAATTGAAAACAACTATTAATAATCAAAAGTTAATTCATTGTTGATTTAAAAGCTTATTAATTGTTGATGTTCTGTAACAGTTATTTCTTTACTTAGTATAAGATTTTATTTAGTGATAGACTATTTATTAACAGTTTAGATAGTTAGTTTAATTTTAATAATAAAGAATAAACACAAAGTAGTACTTGCGAAGAGGGATCGTTACGGCCTTGAACGGCTCGTCACTGTTCGGAATCAAATGGACGAGTATTAGTTGCGCTGTTTCACTGGCCTGATTGTCCAGCGGTTAGCGGTCTTGATTGTTGAGTCCACTGTTGTGGTTTTGATGCACAACCCGTGCCGATATTTTCGTGACGTTTACAGGTATTTGTTTTGTATTTTGATGTAAAATATAAATATAGCTACGTACGAACACGTATTTAGGTTGTTCCTGTTTAATACCTGTCTGGGTACCATAGCAGATGGCCTGGCTAGGTTTTAGTAAGATGACCGAGTGTGAGTTATAGTACTTACCACATAATTATTATTATCACTATAAAATTGAAGTTCGATACTAATATCACGCTAATCATTTCGAAATAAAGTAAATATTTGTTTAATCATTATAATGTTATAAGCTTTGTTATATCGGTAAAGCTAAAATATCGATATAATCTGTTCAATCCATACCCCGATTGTTATTTCCTCCTTAACGGCATTAGTGTTTAATTAAAAGTTGTCTAGCGCCCCAGTGTGGTAGCGAAGGCTTTCATAAATTGTGCCGTGTGCTGTGATTGGCAAGGGAGGAGGCCGACGGGGAGGGGGGGAGCAAGGCGATACAGAGCTAATCATATACATATCTGATTGAAACAAAACGAAAAAAATCTGAAAATAACGTACATATGTACATATAATATATTTGTGTGTGTGTGTATATATATTATTTGTGTAAGTTAGTGTGCATATGACCATTTACTATCGGATGGTCAGTTTACTACTTAGACGTATGTATTAATAATGAGAAGAAAAATAAATACATAAATTAATGTTTGTGTTGGTAATTGTAGTGTTTTAACCTGTCGTATAGCAAAATTGTATGAGGTATACAGTTATAGAAATATATATTTTATATATAAAAATATATATACGATTATTCGCATAAGTATGCATGTATGCAGCATGGTAAAATAATTCCAGGAATGAATAAAAGACCTAACAGTAGTCTGATGTTATGGCGTTACAGTTAAGCCTAAGAATACTTTAACGAAATGAGAAATATATAGAATATTCATAATAGGACCAAAAAGGGTAGGTATATAATTACATAATTCCAGTAGTTTACAGCGTTCTTTTGGCCTCAAAGCGCCGCGGTCGTGTTTCGTAGTCAACATTTTTAGAATGCATTAAAATACTGGCTCGCTGTTAACTGGAGTACTTCATTTACATCAGGACTCGGCAGCTGCGCGCGCCTGTCCAATGGACTCCGGCATATTTAACTTTATTTAAATTATACCTTTAAAAAGTATCATTATTCGATGTTAAGGTTGCATTCTTAAAAGTACTTACATGATTAATCTTCGTATTGTGAGCGGCCCTACTCAAACAGTACGTAGATGATCTCAATTGTGAATTATAAAATAAAAACCACTATTTGAAAATAATCCGTTCCTCATCTGATTAAGATCGTTTGATTAATGCAGACGGTAATATAAGAATATACATTGCTTGTGATTTGATTGTATGTCTGGCACCAAAATATATTATGCAATTTTCGCCAATTTACAAAACCTATGGATTCTATTTTTAAGTTATTATGTCTCAATAAAGACGGTTACATGATTTGTCAGAACATTCCGGTCAATGGACATGAGCTCTGCGTATTTGCATTCGGATTACTGTCTAAATAGAAGAGAATAAGCCCCACTTTTGTACAGGAAAATCATATAGAAATTTTAACGTACATATATAAATTCATGAACATAATTTAAAAAAAAGAATACATTAAAATTATTAGTAATAAGAATAATGGTCATACTCTAAGCGACGATATTTTACGACACGACAGCTTATAAACGGTAAATTTAGATGCTTAGATGTCTGCTACAATGCTATCGTAACTTCAATAACTGCTATCTGTTCATCACACACATATTTGTCCTGGGTGGGGATCGAACCTATGACCCCCGGTTCAGCGGTTAGGTTCGCTAACCACTGCACCAACGGGTCAGTAATTGACACTTCCATATTTTAGAAAATATGTACATATATAGTGCTCAACGCAGGATTCAACTAAACTTATTACTTGATACGCACGGCTTAGCCAAATTAATTTTAAAGCTTAATGTAATGTTAATTTCATTACAAATGTGTTGACAATAACAGTCGCAGTTTTAAGGTCCCTCGAGTACAAGAGCTTTAAGGGTGCCCTTATCTTGGGTGACTGCTTGGTGCTGCTAAATTCTTTATTTAAAATTAATCATTCGGTGGGTTCTCTCTCTGTTCGGACTCCTTCCGTACTATCATCATATACTGAGAAAAATATAGAAGGAGATGTGTTGTTGATACTTTACGTTCGAATGTATTTAAAGTAAAGAAAATTACATAAGCATACCACAATTGACTACAAAGAAAATATTAAACAATAACTCAACATCATCTTCATCAGTAGTATGCGTTTCTCCAAAGCCGGACATAGGCCTCTCGTAATGAGATCCGTCGCACTCTACCCTCGACTAGTCGGAACCAGTCCTGCTGCCTCCGCATCTAGACATAAAGGCAGGCAAATATGTAGGTAGATAGATAAAGAAACAGACTATTTTTAATATTATATAGTCTCTTAAATCACTATATTTAATTTTGGCAATTCGTCTAAAGATTTTATTTTATGTAAAGATAAAATAAAAATAGGTTTCAAGAAATTTAAGCGTAACGCACCTTAAGAGTAACGGACAAGGTCGTGTCCAGACAAATGTGATAGAATAACCCACGTTCAGAGAACATTCTACAGAGATATTACGTATAGAAATATAAATACAGAGGAATAGTGTGAGGGAGAAAGGTAGAGAGAGAAAGAAAAACAGAAAAGGCAAAAAAATTTCATGTTATAAATAAAGGAACGTCTTACCCCTTTTCAAAGTCCAACTCAATAGTTGTCTTCTTCGAACATACATACATACATACATATATACATATATACATAAATATAGACATACATATATACATACATATATACATACATAATTATATACAAACATATATACGCCACAAACATATATATACAGTATATGCCATAATACTTGTGCGGGATATCATCTGAAACTTCAGCCCTGTTGAATATGGATGTCTACGGGGATTGAAAATTTACTGATATTTTGAAAAAATCATGAAGTCGCTAGTTAGAATATTAAGTATACATCGAATAAAAAACATCTACCACATTAATCTTTGAGAAATGACGTACACATCTAGTATGTTATGCAATTTCATTAGCAAACATGTTGCATGCGACAGTACCCGCAAGCGTATTTTTACACACGACCAAACTACACGGCGCTTCGTTAAGTACACTATCGGAAATTGCCGGTGGATATTTCTAGAATATATTATGCGCAAGAACAGGTTTGACAGCTAACATTAAATTCCAGTAAGCCAGTCCCAGGGTCCGGGAGTCTAACTTATCGTTTGACTTCAGAAACTTTTGTATACATACGACAAAAATATATTTTTCAATTAAAAACCTGTATGGCATCTGAATTGAGTGTATAATTGAACAGTTTCTTTAATTAAGTTTAGGTAACAATTTGGTTAACAATGAAACTTATCGAGAGTTATTTATCTATAATATACACACATTTACTCTTACGTAACATTACCTGTACTCAATATCTCTATACATATCTCACGTTACTTTACGTATCTTTTGAATCAGCTGTAATATAAATTACCCTCTGTCGTAGCATTGCTCTGTGTTAGAGGGCGCTAGCTGGCCATGTTACGTTCAAAATTCTCTAAGTGATCCGTTTCTCAGGCAAGTCACGTCCGTTGCGAATTTACAGGCGATTCATTCGATATCGAATTATTAGGCACTGATCGTTTTAAAAATTTCGCGGTACTAATTCGTTTCGCGTCGCTAGCTCTGTTGGAATTCCGTCCGGCGATGGTATAATTCGATTGGACGACCAACGAATGCCTAATCGATGTCGCCGTGCCCTGTGGCCCTTGTAATATTTCTTCTCAGTTGATCATTTTTTTTAGAAAAGGTAAATTTTTGAAATGATCAAAAGGAAGGCTCCAATTTTATTTTAAAATTTTCTCTATTATTGTATGCAGTGTTAAGTAATTAATTCATTCGGTTGCCCTGACTCAAGGTGGTAGAGGAAATCACATCCATACATGTTCCTGACGCAATGCATTAAAACTATATCCTGCGCGCTTTTTATATATTTAACCAACATAATAAGTAGATGATAACATTTGAGCACTCGTTATGGAGGAGTCGGATTTGGAATAGAGCTCTCTTTGTATCTTTCATGACGAGCTCCAAGCTAGAGAGATTAGAGAATATTTCGGTTAATTATCCATCTTTTCGAGGTCAACATTCGTAACATGGTGCTTATTAAGAGTATCATACGCAAGTAGACAAGAAAACCGTACTGTTTCAGACGTATCCCATCATTCGAACTTCTGAAGCGTTCAGTAATAAACAATATTCCCAATCGAATGGTTGGGCGAGTGTTATTTTTTTCGATATAATTCACGCGCGAGCGGAGACGTATCATTGTTATATTTAACGTTATTGCTTGTGTACACGCATTGTCTTATCCATATTGTTTCTTATGTACGAACCCTGTCTGGCACAGAGTGACACGACAGAAGCGGCATGTAGGCATTGCTGTTGTCTTGAGTAAAGTATTCTTAAAAAATAAGCCACGTTACAATAGGTCTTATTACATTGCTAATCGTTTCCGGTCTCTTTATTTAGTGGTCTGCAGAGCCGAGGACATGGGTTTTATTCTCATCCAGTATAAATATTTGTGTGATTAGTATGAGTACTTTTTCTGGGCTTCACTTCATGCTTGATCTGGGCTCTGACTAATGTGGTATCAGATAGCAATTGCAATATTATTATTATGAAATAAACGTCTTAGATAACGTCTTATATAACACATATATTAGACGGCTATGGGGGATGCTAGCAAAATCTTTTATTTTTAGTTAAATTATCTATTACGACAACAATGATATATGTATGTAGCGAGTTCTCGTAATATATTTAATCTATGATCAGATGAACGTAGCGCAAGTCCTCTTATTGATTGGAACCTACAGAATCTCATTTCCTACTACGGATATTTTATATCTTCAACCCTCGATACAATGGGAAAAATAAGTGTGTACTTTGTTTACTGGGAGGGGAAAACGAACTTTTATGTGCTCGTGTATATTTATCTTTTTTTTTCCCTTTTTAAAAAAAGGAGGCAGAAATAAAAATGGCACGGTCTACGCAGATTTGTGTCTAGCTCGCTGACACTCAGTTTATGGTTTTAGTGTGAGTTAGGTTATAGGTAACTATAAAAATGTGCCGTCACCAAGTTACGTGTAAAGTCGCATGTTCAGCTTTCATAGTCGTGTCGCGGATGCAATTTCCAACCGTTTTTGTAACTAAGCGTGACACAATCGAACATAAATTGCTAATAAAAATGTTTACGTGACGTAAATCGGATGATACGACGGATAGCCGAGTGAGGCCCATAATGCCAAGAACCTGTTCGATCCCGAATTAATCCCTAGCTAGAACATCCTATTTCAAAGTTGATACCAGTTCTCATGCGTTTGTTATTTATGTAGTAAATCGTCATCGATTCTATTTTTCCTCTATTGTGTACTTCTCTCACAGTGTCACGTGGTCATGTCACGTATTATCGGAATAACGTCTCACTTCAATGTGGGGCATTTTTTTCTCATTTAAGAGAGAACCGGGAATTATTTTTTGAAAGTTTTTCTTTCCTGTCCTACCATGAGCGGATTCCTACTTTAGATAAGCCCAAGGTTTCCTAGTCTGAGGGGCGCTTAAAGCCGAGAAGGAAGAATGAAAAAATGAGAAATGAGAATGAAAAAATGATACATATAACAATTTTTTACGTTCATTAAGTCGATGTACTCGTGCCTTAAAATGAATAAGTGACTGCATTGTTCTTGTCTTAAAGGACATTACGGTGAATTATAAGATGGGTTGATTTCCACACGTAGTTTTTCTATACAATTATAACAAGATTAAAATAATGATATTTAATGTTAGAAATAAACAAACATACATTTAACCCGTCCGTACCTAGATTAGCACTAGGCCCCCGCCGGCTGTGGGAGCGTGAAATCTTACCTATGTTATCAAGGATTTGACTAATTCCTGTTATATAAATAAATAAATAACTATGGTTCAGATAAATGTGTCTCCACAATCATACTTTACTTATATAACTATATATCCAAGTGAAGCGATTTAAATCTTGCAATAAACTGGGTTAAAAATGAAGATACTTCTTAGAGCCAATATTTAGTTTATAAGAAGATTTCGAGTTTTCTATAAGTGCTATTTTCTTTGTTATATGTAAATTATCACTGTTTAATATCCTCTCTATATGTGAAATGTAATAATGTCATGTGAAAATTGCGCATTTACGAGTACGTCTTTTACTGATAAAGGGACATGTGAGACAATAAATCATTTAATCTCTTCATTTAAATTCCCAACATACTTATTCATATGTATTTCTGTACTGTCATGTACATAAAATGTAATAACCGATAAATCACGAAATATTTGGAATCGCAAACAATTTTTAAATAGCATTAGAACGATATATAAATTAGAATAAGAGCATGTTTGAGAAAGTGTTCAAGACTGGTTAGGTCTTGATTGTTAGTAAAAATGTTTTCGGTTCTCTTGAAAACTCTCGCAGCTTTGTGTACTTTGTACTGTGCTCATGGCTATGGTACGTATCCAAATACAGATGTTTATTACATATTTTATTGTGAATTGATTAATTAATTAATTCTAGCTATAGAAGTATCTACTATCAGAAGATATTCATATTCAATTTCAAATAAGAATGAACCTGAGCCGTGTCTAGGATCAAAGATAAAAATATATTCGTCGCTAATATTGGAGATTTAATTAGTTTTTTTTTTGTATTTTTAACTGTTTATCGTAATTTAAAATGGAATGCAATGTTTAAAATTAAGCTAGTGCCAGATATGCTTGTAAATATACGTGAAGCTGCCTCCTGTATTAATTTAATAAAATATAAATAAAGTAAATTTAAAATGATTTGTTAAGACGATAAAAATCTCTTAGATTCTTATAAAATTTGGAACAAAGATCAATTGATCAAAAATGTCAGTACGGTTGGGTTAATCAGATAAATTGTAATTATATAACTTTACTCATTGAAATTATTCTGACCGTACTTAATTTGGACGGTCCTTTGCGATTTATAACTTCTCAATGTGTAATTTATTTAATTATCTATACATATAATTATCTATACATATAATTATCTATACATATACAATCCAGTGTCCGTACGGCAAAGGTATGTGTGAATTGGAAAGGGGACGATAAGAGAAAGGTAATGAAACACGAAATAACGATTTTAAATTATTTCGTATATCTGTGTGTTCTGTGAAAAAACTAAATTTCACGCGCGGAAGCAGGGGGCTGCAGCTAGTATGTAGTAGGTAGCTTTTTATAATAAATTAAATAGTGGTAATTCTACAGTTTGCTTTCATGTTTACGCTTTCTTTTTATTGGCGGATAATTAGTAACTTTGTTGCCTCCAACGGTCCCCTGTAAAGACAGCCATAAGCACTTTTAGCAACTCTATCAGTCAGTAATTTATTTAGTATACATTTCCATCTTGTATGGTGTAAGCCTCCTGTATTGTGCTTAATGGTTGACAAGTACATTGGCCAATACACAACTGAAAAAGATACACTAAGATTTATTACTGTATGGCGGAAAAAATATTGCTGACTAAAATCAGCACTGATCTGTATAGAATGATGTAAATGACTCTATATTATCACGGTTCGCGTATGTCATAAAATGTTAGTCCTTCTTAAATAGGTCGGAAACGATTGTAACTGTCCCTACCCTTTTTATTTATCGACTCACACCCTTTTGTGTAAATCATACGATATGCCTTTCGGTATTATCCCGGCACTTTATCTTCCACGCAAAATTTTCATCGTAATGTTTGTATGCAGCTCATAATTGTAATTCTCTTAACGTATTATTTTGTCCATCACATCGTAACTAGCAATTCGAATAGATTAGTCTAGTAACAGAGATAGCGCACTTTTTAATTTAACGTCTTTAGTGTCTGAACAGCGATTAGATTTTTAAAATTCTATGCATATTTTCTTTACCGGACTTTATAAAAAATAAATTAAACTGATAATTTTTCAATACAGATTTTAGAATTTACTAATTTATTATGTTTATAGCTTGACTTTTTTCGTACAGATTCCAGAGGTGGTACATCACGTATTCTTGGGGGAGATGATGTGCAGATTGATGATTTCCCATACTACGCGGGATTATGGAACTGCGGAGCGGCGATCTTGTCAGACAGATGGGTGATCACGGCAGCGCACTGTGTTTCAGATAATGTGTAATAAACCAAACATGTGTTTAAGGTCCTATTGTAAAAACTAGAAGCTAGCGTCTCTAGAACATTAATAGAATTTATAGCGTAGTAAAAACCCTATGTCGAAGGAATTGTATTTTATTGCTATCTATTAACAACACTAGCAAAATAAATGTTCGCTCACTACGCTGCAATGGAGTCGTAAATAACATAAAATGACACAGTAAATAAAATGTTTATACTTTTTACTATGAAACACTCTGTTTGGTAATTGTTACTGTTGTTAATAAATAATATTCCCATTTTTGTAGGCCAGTAGAACAGATCTGGGTTGGCGGTGAATCCTTCAGAAATAGCAAAAAGGTGAAATACGATCAGGTTATCATTCATCCTGGCGTGAATTTACCAAACGAATTGCCTCGAAACGATATCGCCCTGCTTCGTCTGGCTGAACCCTTAGAGTTTACAGACAAGATTCAGCCAATTGATTTACCAAGCGGCAAGCCTTCGAAGGAATCGCAGCTCGCGTTTGTTGGCAGAGGTATAGATGAGGTGAGCCGAGATCTTTTATTGGTATCGTAACAGAAATTGCTCATACACGCAACTTGTAACTGTTAGGCGTCGATGACTGCTTCCAATGGCAAATAAATACCTAATGCCCACGAGGTGAGAAAACTATTTCACATTTCTGTTAAAGTGACAAAAATTACACAGCAAAAATATTCCCTGATACAATGCAAGTGGAATGGACTTCTCTTATTTTCTCCGATGCCCCAATTATTCGACAGTTACGGCTAATTTTCTGTTTTCTTTGTCATTACGTGTAGAGTGGAAGGCTATCTAGAGGTTTAAAGAAAATGGACGTACAGAGATTGACTACCCAGCAATGTTTGAGTTACATA
>DWQQ01000107.1:0-14321 GCA_018244775.1 Oxynetra roscius flavomaculata
TTGATCAGTTTGGCAGCTAAAGTGTATGGGAAAATAATTGAAAGGAGAATGCAAGAGAAGTCCGATGGAACATTGTGAGAGGCACAGGGTGGTTTCAGAGCTGGAAGGGGATGCACGGACCAAGTTTTTTTCTCTCCGCAACATCGTGCATTTGGCAGTAGGCCAGAGGGTTTTCTGCGGTTTTGTGGACTTGGAGAAGGCTTTTGACAGGGCCACCTGGAAGGAAGTTTGGGACATTTTACCAGAATATGAGATAAACGGTGCCCTGCTGCGTGCTGTACATTTCACGTATGTGGACTGCCAAGCATGTGTGCGGGTGGATGGCAATATGAATGGAAGAATGACAAAGAAGATATACAGCGCGAGTGTTGATGGACGTAGGTGTTGAGGGACACCAAGGCTCTCCTATCTCGACCAAATAGGTCGGGCACTAGCTGCGGCACTAGGAGTCAAGAGCCTCCGAAACCGGCGAGTATGCATGAAGAGACTGATGAATGTAGACGAAGCACGGCAGGTTTGTAAGGACAGAGGTGTTTGGCACTCCGTGCTCTCTGCCTACCCCGTTAGAGACCTGGCGTGACGGTTATTTATTTATTTTTATTTAAGGATTTCGGGATTGTATATTAGCTATGATATGCGCATTGACCCTGCTTAATGATGACCTCTTCTCCGATTGATATATTTTTAATGCTGCGCTTACGACTTATTTCATTGAAACTGTGGTCAGATAGTAAAAGAAGATAGCTAATTTACTTATGTTATTGATTCTTTATTTTATTTGAAGTGGTTATGCTAGTTAATCTCCTTATTCGTATTACAGTGATTTTTGCGCTCTCCAAGGACAAGGGAGGGTAGACAAATGAAAAATAATCCGTTACCTTGCTTATGAACGGGCCCGAAATTGTAGTATTGTACATATATTGTGTTGTGGACAAATGAAGGTGTAACTTTATTAATTGAATTTTCTGTAAAAATATTCATTGTGAAATATATAATAATAAAAAAGCTGTATTATTTTCGAGCTCTGTGGAAAATAGCACTTCTTTAATTGAACGTCTTCATGGATTTACAACAAAGTGTTATAAAAGCTTCGAGCAAACAGATTTTAATGGAAACGCCATTGTTCTTGTAAAAGGCTTTGTGCTACTTATTACAACTAAATGTTGGTCAAATCTTACTAAAGTAAGTATATTTTAATTGTTTACATAATATATGTACATGTGTTAAATTAGTATTTAGGTTTAATAATATTGTTTTGTCTTATCAAGCCCATTAGAGTTTCGGCTTAAAAAGGTGTGTTCTCATAAAGATTTTCACATTCATTAAAAATATGAGAATTTAAATTAATAATCCTAAAATTACAAGCGTAGGTAACAATTTCGGCTTTACGAGGAGACTTTTTACGAATTTACCGTTCTTTTTTACGAATTTAACGTTTTTTTACGAATTTACTGAATAATGTACTGGTACCATTGAATACGTTCAACCCAATGCAGACGGAGGGTTCCAGGTTGGAATCTTGGTCGAGTAGATATTCGAATGATGAATTTTAATATCTGCTTCGGTGTTAAATGCTTCTGATATGTGCAAGTGCTTGTTCAAACAGAAATGTGTATAAGATCTCTTGTGATGACAATAGCCTAGATCTGTCTTCTGGTTACTGTTCTTGAAAGTGATTTCTTTTGCGTTTTATTTTTAAAATGCATCAGATCTCGACGTCTCCGTATCACTCTTTAAGAAAAGTCCGTTCTGTTTCTTTATTTAATAAGGGCTCGTACAACTCGTTTTTCTTAACTTCAGCCTCTTCGTTATGAATTTCCTGCAACATTGAAATGTATAAATAAGTGAAATGGACCGTTATTATGTAAAAACCCACTAAAACGTTTAGGATATCTTTTTAATCCAAATTTCTATGACGCACTACTTATAGTTACGTAATGAAAACATTCACAATTTGTTTACAATAATTTTTATATCACATAGTAACAAGATTGCCTCAGAAGTTCAGATACGTAATTAATAATTGTTATTGTTTCATTACGTGAGAGCATCGTTATTCAATCGGAAGAAAATGATGTCATGAATGACACGAACGGGAATTTACCAAGGAAGCCGAGCGTGTGCGACTGTACTTTAAAGCCTACTTCACACGCACCCCGTAATACAGTCACGTAGAATGACTCAGTGGAACGTTAATGTGATATACTTACATACCCAGTCATATCGTGTAAAACAAATCGGTTTTTTTACACGTTAGTTTTATAAACAGCATTACCGACCTGGAGAATATAATAGGGGCACGTTCGAACAATTGCTAATATTGAAGCGAATGACCTACATACATGTAAAATTTTACAGAAACCTTCGTATCAAGAGTGAAGAAAGGAGAGTGTTTCAAATATTGAAATAATTGTCCTCGATCTTTTTTTAATTTTGGGACTCTGTAATCGGATTTCGTTATTTATAAATAATGTTACAGTATCTATTGTCCGTTACAGTTATCGGTCAGAAAATACATTATGATAAATTAAAACCTCTTTGAGGTATGCCTTGTAGGCGCATCATATACATGTATATAGTATCTCTTAATATGAGAAAAAATGTGATCATTATGGGCGGAATACAAAACAAACATCTATTTATTTTAATTGTGATGGATACGAATACGATTGCCACGAATCATAGTTCTATTTAAAATTGATTATCTCTGTCGACACTGAGCAATTAATTTCTAATGTTCACCTGTTAAATATGAAAAAAAAGAACCTATCAGAAGTCAACAATGTTTTAAAAATGGTACGACCTCGTTTAGTTTTGTTTCGGATATCATTATTTTCATCTCATCACTGAATATAATGTTATTCACATTTTTCGTACTGCGTCTGGTATTTGCTACGTGCCATTTAACGTTCCGCACTGTGACACGGGTCAGCTCTCGGAATGAAAAGGGTTAAAGCCGTAATGTACCACGAAAGGCAATTGGAGGTTAACAGACTACATGCCTTAGAGAACATTATGATGAACTCTCTGGCATCAGCACTGGCAGGCTGGTGTTTTTCGGGCTCGTGTTTCAGGCAGATGTTTTTATGGTTGAAGTTAAATCTTAAAACATATAAGTATGTGAAGTCTTAGGATGCGTGCCAGATTTCCAAATTCATGCTCTCGAAGTTGGAGATAGAATTTTCAAACCACTAGAGTACCAATGATACTTTATAATTGTTAAGTAATTTTGTACGACACGTTTCAAAAAATCTCCAACAATTTTCTATCTTACAGTTTTGACTTAAATGGAATCATTCCATCTTATCTTTTATTTATTTTAATGTCGTTTTTAACGGGTTTATTGAGGTCTTTTTCAATATATTTTTTTATCGATATGAGTAAGAATTGGCTCTGTCCGTTTTAAGTAACCCTCAAATTTAGCTATAGTCCTGCTTAATATTACTATTTGTAAGTACTTACATGGATTTGATGCATATATTCTAAATTAATAATAATATCAATACGAAATACGGATCCTTAAATAATTTGTACTATTTTAATGCCTGTTATCATTATATTATATATTCATAGATTTAATACGAATATAAATATTCTTGAGAGGAAGTATTACCAATCAAATCAAGGCGGGAACTATTGGAGTTGACCATTAAAACCATTAATCATGCCCTCACATAGCTTTGAGCTATCATCTTCAGTATGGTTACACGTATTCCGAAAATTAAATGAAAATATTTACGCCCGAGCCGTAATAACGTAGAATAGAACATTCCAAAATTGATCCTCAGTACCTTCCTCGAACCCTTCTTAACTCATAATTATTGGTTTCGTATTAAGTGGTTGATGGGTATCGAATGTTTGTGATTGATATGTGCCCGCTCCGAATGCCCTGAAGGCATACATTGTGATTGAATTGCGGCACATGAGGATCAATAAAATAATCAATTACGGGCAATTTGAACAGATTGCCGTAATTCAATATTTATGAAGCCCATGAAAATTCCTTGAAACAATGATGAAATTGAAAATTAAGATTTATAATACTATGTAAAATTACCCTCAATCTGTTATGGAGAAAAGTTTATTTTTTTGTCCACTAATGTAATTTTCTCTTAGAACAGAAATTATTTTTGTTAAATATAAATAAAATTAATGTTAATTGGTTAAATGTATATCCAAGGCTATACACCTTACAATTACTAACGTCTAAAATATATATGCCATACGGCATAACAATGTAAAATTGTACCAAGTTCTTATGATTCTTAATACGTGTTCCGATCCTACCGCGTAGTTGGTATAAAGAATCCGGTATTTTAGTCACAGTTATACGTTCCGTGTTTATTGCCCGCACCATTGATGGTAATACGTCTAACTTTTTTTTTTTACTGCCTATTAGAACTTGAACTTCGGGAAGAGGTTAATACCATTGTCTTAGCTCAATCTCACGGGTTCATACATGTTTGGATCGTAAACCGACGTTGGTTTGTGACTTTTACGTTAAAGCAAAATTCAAATTTCGAAGTATTGACGGGATATTGCGAATGTTCATTACTTTGTATTAATTTATAAAGTAACGTATTTCAATTATTTGGAGTGTATTACTTGATACTTTCAGTATTTTCGATTAGTTTTTTTTTTATGTGATGAGAGGAGCAACCTGAAATGCAGCAGTCACAAGTGCCCATAAACAACTGCAACCAACTTCGTACAAGACTGTAGGAAACCATTCATCATATTCGTGGTCTGTAACAGAAGTTTTACCAATGTTGAGGACTAAAACGGTTGCCTCTAGTATGCACGTGGACCAGCAATCACGCCATTTTTACATTGAAAATATTTTTATAGCGCAATTCTGCACAAACACATCTATTTTATTCCAAAGTAAGCGGTGCCTATGCTACAGTAACTAGACAGCTGACAAAAATAAAAAAATAATGTATTTTTAGTATTTATGTATTATTATTTAATGTCAAGCAAAAAACACCGCCGTCGTCATCTTGATTTCATTTTATTTTTCTGCCCAGTCAAAGAAACTCTTTATGGTTTTAATATCGTACTAGCTTTATTAACTTTAGCGTCACCAGATATTTTGCGTTTACTTAATATTATTTTTACTACCTTCACTGAATGGTTGTATCTTGATTGCCCGATGTTCGCACAAACGCATAAATAAATAAAATATGAATATGCGTGAGCTACCGTTTCACTTCGATTTCTAATAAAAAGGAGAGTAGGTGGTATTTATACGTCTTCTATATTAATATATCATTATGAAGGCGTTTGAGAAATAAGTCAATTCAAGTACGTAATAAAGAGATAAAATAAATGCCAAATCTATTCAAAACTCACTTATTCACAGAAATCACGAAGCCTTTATGAATAATATGTATTATACTAATTGGAGGTACACGTTCAAAATAATTTTAAAAGGTTTTAAATATATATTTTTTGAAATGATCTCGTTTTAAAAACCGGTTCTACGAATTTACATATATCGCTCCAGTACCTTGAAAATTTAAGGCTTTGTGATATTAATGTTAATATTAAAGTTGTGCTTATCTTTACTGTACAGAAAATGTTATGTATAAGATTTTACTTACTCATACACACACGAGGTTGTGTCGAAGCTTTCATAAGTTTAATATTTTAGAGCAGTAAAGTGCACTTCCAAGTTGAGTTTCATAAGAAATACTTGGTACGCGTTAGCTATACTTTGCACATGAATAGAAGTTCGTTCGCAACTTACGCGTTTAAGTATTGTGAATACTAAATGCGTATTCATGCTAAGGTTTGAATACATTAAGGTGTAATCATAATTCCGTGAAACTTTTTGAGGTATATTCTCAGAGGCTTTCTTGGGACGTAATCGTCCTGCATGCGATATTAACACGAAGTAGTAAGAGTATATATATGTGGTAGGTGACGGATTAGTATAATGCATTCATAGTTGATTATGTAGGTTTGTTTACATTTTGATGACTACTAGTGTATTTATTTTCATTATTAGTTTACTGAATGAAACGGTAACTACTGAACTGATCGTTTCGAAATCGTCAGGCTAAAATGCGATCCATACAACAAATTAAACGGTCCACTATTATGCGGTCACTCGTCCAAGGGCCTCTCCCGTTTACTAACTAAAACTTGGAATATACCCGGATCTCACAAGTACACCACGGCTGCCTAATATTAAAATCTCCCATAATTCCGAAACTTCTAGAAACACCACAACACATGTGTTGTTACTCACCTATTCGTATTCCAGTTACAGAGCGCATACATTGAACTTATGCTAAGTTCAACTTGACAGATGCTTTGGACATATCGGTTGCTTCATTACCCGTCTCACGTAGTTTTCGGTCGCCTCGCTTAAAATTCTCGAAGGAGCCCGGCATTTTAAATGAACCCGATATTAGTATAACACACATATAGACGACTCGCCTAAAGAATAGATAATAGTTTTTTCCAAGGAGAGGCTTCCTTGTATATAGATCTAATCAGATCTTCCTGCGCGATTAGTTCCCACGTATTGTGTATCTACTATTATTGATGACGCCTACCTATTGACTGAAGGATTTTACATATCTACCTACATACATACATACCAACAATGGCTTATCTAAAAGAACAGAATTAGAGCGTGCAAAAAGTTAAATCGCAGTTTTTTTTTTGTGGAATTTTCGGATTGGTCTCTTAGGTAGTTTAATGAGTTTAATTGTTTCCGTTTCAATTTTTTTAAGAAAGATACATCTAGCTTCATATCGGCCAATTTATAGGGATTTAAAATTTACGCCTCTTATGTTTATTTAAGTTCGATCACGAAGGGAAAAATAATGCATTCCTGACATGCCCATAAAGTGCGTAATTTGAAGATTTGAATATTAAAAGTTTGTACATCTTCATAAATAACATAGGACTACACGCTAACGTTGTATAAAACATGTGAAGTCTGTCAATACCTACAATTATGTCAGCACGATATACTGTTGCTCTTAAACCATCCGATTCTGAAAGAAGTTAGTTTTAGTTTCTATTCATTATTCTATTTCATTACTCAATAAAAGTTATAGGAAATCCCATGTTTATTACCAGCATGCATTAAATTTCATTTTATACAGTTTATACACCACGAGACGTTACAATGCACTTACGGGTTCATACCGACTGAATATTACCTTCGTGTAAATACTTAGTATGCTTATTCCGTTCCAGTTAAGGTCACAGCCATGAATATAACTTAGACCTTTATTTTATTCGAATGATAAATTTTATTACTTTACAGATTTAGAATGGAGAATTAAATTTGATTTTATAAATAATAGTGAATGTTAATAAATAGTCATTAAATTAATAAATATAAGGTAACATGTATTTTTATTAATGTCATTGAAATCTATCTACATAACGTAAGTTATGTAGATAGATTTTTATTATTTAAAGAAGGACGTAGTCTGTTGGATAACAGAAGCGTGTTATTCTTCCTTTTATAACAGTTGAAAACAGAAAGTGGTCCCAAGTGGCAGCTGCCGCCCATACACATCTGCAACCGACCACCAACGGAGTTGTAAGGAGAATAAATACTATTAGTTGCAATTGCTGTTCTAGGATAATATGAATATTGTTTAGATAGTATTAATTGGTGATAGAAATTGTTGGACTAGGACTGTTAGTTTACGAGTGCTATAATTATATTAGTCATAGTTAATGTATGTGTTGGTATTGTATGTGATTGGTTAGTGAATTTAACATTGGGCGGTTAGAATCCGTTAGAATCTAATTTGGTCTGAACCGCAATGTTACTACTGTACATGTCCGAGATGTTCGCTTGTAGTATGCAAGGGCGAGTTGAAACTGCATATTTCAGATGGAAACATATTGTTCTAATAACAATAACTTAAGTGTGCAGGTAAAATGTGTACTTTAAACACAGGGTGTATTTGGATTAAGTAGCTACTGGGTGTATTAGGATTAAACCGACATTTAATGGCAGATGCGAATACGTCGTAAAACGTCTGAGTATTCGCAGAACCGGCACGCCTATACTCGTACACTCATACGAACAACAAAGTCAAGTGCGAACTCGTTTCTTGCACGAAATACATATTTATTATTCGAAAACAACCCTTCCTCTGATAACCATCCTCGATGCATCATGGTTTGCATTAGTATATGCATGATGTAGAAAACTCTATACTTAAATAAAAGTAGTCACATACACGTGTCTGAAACGATTTCTTCGTAGCCCACGCAAATCGTTGCCGCTTTCGGTCGTGTCTATTGCTGTATATGTTATCCGCTTTACTTCTATGTTTGCTAATTATGTTCTTGTTAAAATATATATTGTACGTGTGGAAGATTAATTAAGAGGACGAGTTTTGTATTTTTCCTATACTATAAATATATGGATCCCTGTAAACATCGCGTATCAATGCCATCCGATATCGAAGAGCTTAAACGGTCCTTATTTCATCGAGCTGTCAATACTCGGCGCGGCTCTCACATGTCGGATGAAAAACGATTGGGACACACATAAATATTGATAACTTTGAAAAAATAAACTCCATCCAGTTGTCGGCGCAGATATTTTACGTTGAAGTAATAAAGTTTAATATTAACTCGTCCCATTCGCGCCCCACAGTAGCATTATATGTATCGTAAATGCCAGGGACGTTTGTATGTACATACAAAAACACCCGGCATCATAACTGCTATTCAAATTCATCATTTGGGTGGTCGAAAATCGATTCCGGGACCTTCTGATGACCCCTGATGATTTGACACTCTGTATTATTCTGTACCGTTTACCCGAACAGATCGTGGATTATACTGTTAAAGGGATGCCATTGTTTGTAGGAGTATAGCTCTCTTGGTGGGAAAAAAGATATGTGACTCGTCCAACCGCGACGAAAAAAATATTTTGGAGACGCGTAAGATGATCCTTGCTGTGCTCTATTGGGTGTTTCACGAATATCACCATACATGCTAAAGCGTTTCTTTTGTATATTTTTTATTGTATAAATATATTCCCGAGTGTTTACTTTATATTGTTGCCAAAGCAGTAGTATTGTAGAAATACGAACCAGTTTAGTCTATATCTCCACTGGATCCTTGCTCACCAAAGCTTAGCTTGTCTGAAAATAGTATAGGGGGCTATAAGTTTGAGGACGTCAGATTTTTAACACCCTAGTTCGCTGCCCAACTTGATAAGCTCGATCCGATGATTCCGCATACATTTGTTGTACGAGACATATTCGGTACGGAAATTTCCAGAACAGATTATGATGTAGATTTACCAAAGGTGCTTGTTACTGTATGCCTACAGAGTAATTTGTTAAAAAACATAGCCATACTATACATTTAAATTGCTAATAAACTAAACTATATATGAAGTCAAACATTTAAAATTGCTTCCAAGGTGTTATTTAATTCTAAACATGACGTAATGCAAGGTGTCCAGAAAACATCTGCACAGCTATAGTCGTCTGTATAGAATAATTATTAGTATAATTGTAATTGAGAAAAGTTTTAAGAGTTGACACTAAGGGTAACTGGAAAAATAAAACCTAGCAGTGCACTCGATTTATAAATGAGTTATATAATATACATATATCACTGTAGTTATAATTATAATTTATTTTAACAATCAAAAAGATGAATATAAAAATTAGAATTCATATTTAAAAGCGGGTTTGTAGAACAAACCAATTACACCTAAAATATTGATAACATCGGATGATTGAGTAATTGGTAATTGAGCTCTCGTTTCCAACTTACATGATTATTATAATTTGCCGGTATCAAATTTTTGTGAGGACCGTTTTTAGTTAAGTAGAAATCTTAGGAATATATTAGATTACTAATGAAAAAATAACAAGTATGATTGGGGTTTTAGCAACTTATATAAAAAAACCTCGTGAATATGATCAGAGATCTATAGTGTTCTCTGTTACTTGTGAAATTCTCTTAAGTAAACTTAGGCTGCGTCTCAAAATAGAGCCTTAATCCTTTTCATCCTGAAAGGACACTCGTGTTCAACATTGCGACAATAAAAGGGCTGATCAAGAGAACTGTGATTAACAATTTCGAAACTATTAAAATGCAGGTACATTATATTCCATCGCGTAATCATCGCGTAATTCGGTTTGAAAGCTAAACTAGAAATGTATGCCAGTGGTGCGAACTTAGCCTTAAACTGTAGTACTGAATCTGTAACTGTTATCAGGATTTGCTTGTTAATTTCTTTATTTATTGGATATAGGCAGAACGTAGGGTTTTAAATGAATAACACAAAAAAGTGATATTCGGTATTTTTATTAATCAATAAAATAGCCTATTATTGGTAATCTTTTCGATACTTGTACATTGACTAGAGCATGTTATTTGATTTCCAAAAATTAAGTAATCAATATTATGTAAATATTCAAATAAAATCGTATAAAACGAACGTAATGTTTGGAGAATAAATCGTGAATAATGTTAAAGCGTTTCATTTACGTACGCCGCGTAATGGAATCCGATTTTAGTTTTCCACTTTCAAATTAGGTTTTAAATGAAATGAATAATTTCGTGGCTCCAAGCTTAGTTGCACAGCGTTTTCGTAAATCGGTACCTACTGACGGCCATTATATTAAAGATACTTAAATAGAATATTAAAAGAAAAGTTATAAAATTATTTGAATATAATATACATAAATAATTGGAAGCACAACTATGAAAGAAATAAAAAACATTATAGCTAATTGTTTTTTTTAATTAATCTAATAATAAAAATACGTAATAAAACGGCGAGTAACTCGACACTAAAGTATACACTGGATTTTAAATGCAAAAAGCATTTTTTTAAAATGAAAATTTCGGTCCGTTCCCTCGCGACCCCTCATTGAATTGCTAATCGGACACTAAATTGATTAACTCAGAAATTTATCATTAGCGTTTATAAATTGTCGCTGACTCGTCCGAAGGGATATGTTAAACGAGAAGCGATGAAATTTACATTTCTACTCGTTCATACAAATATTTCTACATTTGTTATGTTATTTAATCAACGCATACAAAATTATTAAACGTTCACTTCGCAGACAAACGTTGTTATATAAACAATGAGTAGTGATTATCTTCGAAGTGACATATTTGTGACGAGAATATCGAATTGACGAACGTTATATAGCCCATAAATTTGTTAATTCGATCTCGTCAATCAATCTATACTTAATTATCAAGATTTATATAAATATAGAGTATAATTGAAGTTGGCGTATAATGAAAAATGATGAAAGCTATAATTCGCGTCAATTGACATCAATGAGTCTTTGACCTTATTGTACATAGTTATAAATAAATAAAATAAATAACCGTCACGCCAGGTCCCTAGCGGGATAGGCTGAGAGCACGGAGTGCCAAACATATCTGTCCTTGCAAACCTGACGTGCTTCGTCTACATTCATCAGTCTCTTTATGCATACACGCCGGTTTCGGAGGCTCTTGACTCCCCCATCAGTCAATTATTCACTTATTTTATTTTCGATACAGCATACCTTAATCTTTTTAATTACTTATATAATATGATTATCTGTGGAATTTTTTGTGACTTTTTTATGCAACCAACACTATGAACTCCAATATCAATTACCTATACGTGTATATTTTACTCACATGCTGAAATTAATCGTAAGCGAAATGTACATACATATCTCACATAAAAATCAGTTTATTGTAATAAAATCAATATTGCCAATCACATCATCCGCCCTCACCGTCTGTGACCTATTTTCCTAATCTCTTTCTCCAAGTTTACAAGGTGCTTTATAATATTGAAGCGTAAAATACCCAAATTGTGAAATTATAATGAGAACCATATCACCCGTTGTCGGCGTCAATGACCCATTTTCCCAATAAACCGTTTGTAGGTGTACTATATATCTATGAACACGAGATGAAACAATATGCTTTGATATGAGAAATAAAAATTGAAACTGATACGAAATCTCGCGCTGTTCTTTTGTTTTTGCACATCTCTTTTTTCTTATCTCGATTAAAATCTTCTCTTTGATGACATTTTAATGCCTTGAACGTGTTAAGTTAAAATATATTTTAAAGTTTTGGTTATTCACAATGTCTATTAAAATGTGTATTTATCATCGATCCGATTTTCAGAAATATTCTACGTTCCTATGCGATTTCCTTGAGTTTTCCGCCCAAGTTGATGTGACTACTGTTCATAAATAAAAATCGTCATTCATAGAATATATGTACATACTCGTATATCTGGTGCATTTTATATCTTACCTTCCACATTCAAATTGCCAAAAGATTGGCAGGATGCACGAGATCACGTCACGCCCGCATCACCCGTGACCTGTTTACCCGGCCTCCCCCCAGGCGCTGAGAGCCAATTGTCGCGTTTGATTCATGTGTCCGATTCAAGCGGCCTTCTGCGTGCCGTTTAATTTTACTAATCAGGATTATGATTGTGATCGTTACGATTATAACGAAAGCGGCTGGGATCACCGTGTTCTCGGAATCCTGAGTTCAAATTGAAGTTACAGAATTCTTTTTGAAAATATTTCGGATGGAGTACTTCGATATGTTTAAGTGGTGCCTATCAAAATACTTTTTTTATGTCAAGTTATAAAAGAATGAAAACTCCAGGAATAATTATATTATCTGATATTCTTCAATAACTTCACTAAAATTCTCTGCTTTGTTCTCGAAATAACAACAATTTGAAAATCTAATTGTTTATGTACCACCTATCTATGTTCTTCATGTTTATTTAACGCAAGAACATAAATAATGTTCCATGTTCTTGCCACTAGATAGGATAATCTTGGCACGTGACTTACATAATTAACGATGGGTAATTTCAATGTAACACTTGCAATCAAGTGACTAATGCGTAGACAAAATGGCAACACCGCTATGGTACAGATTAAAGTTTATTTCTATCCACATTTAGATTTATATTTATTTTTACTACAAAAACCGAATACAAATTCTGCCAGTTCACTGTCAATTTTATTTCGTTGCGGAAAAATAATAAAACGGCGGGTCTAGTGGACAAACAGCAACTGATAAAATGTAGTCGGAAGTCAAAGTTCGTGATTATAAAAAAGCGTAGAATTATTAAAAATGGCGGCAAAGCCGTGCTATTAGAGTTGTCCGATAATATACGAGCCGTTGCCACCGACTTGGTTCGCCTGAAATTTAGTTTTATTAATTAATAGACATTAATATCTGTAAGTGGGGAATTTTTTTTCTCCGGTATCCGTTTGAAATGAAATATGTTCTGCTCCAAACCAATTTCTATTTGCCCTTAAAAATTGCTTTAAAATAAGTATTTTCAGTAATTTCAGAGTTGTGCGGGGAAACAAATAAACACACAAACGAACTTTTTATATTTTATAAAAAACGTAAAAATCGTTGTTTTGTGTTCAATTACTTTACTGTTATCGTCCCCTTGCTATTTTAATACATCCCTTTAATGTACAGCAACGCCGGGTTTAAATATTTTATTGTATTTAGACATGCTATATGAATTTGCGCCAAATTTTTTTAAGGCAAGGCCGAATTTCAATAGCGAACTATAATAAACTTTAATTGTAAAATAATATGAGCGTTCACATATGGATGTAATATTTAGTCGTTGACTGTAAACCATGTACATCGTGCCAAATATAAATGATATCACGTGTTTTTGGTTTTATTACATTCTAAAGTGAGTAATTGTTATACTGAGCTTACGATTAAAACAAAGGCAGGGTCAAACAATGTTATGGAGGCAATGAATTATTCGTTTAAGTTGTAAAAATTTATTGCTAAGCAATCTTATTAACAGCTTAATTACGTCATTGTTGATTAAGTAGCAATACATTTTTCTATTTGTAACGAGTTGTCATGAAAATATAAACCAAATACATATATTATAATATACATCTATGATAGCTGAATTACAATTGTCACATAATATCGTAGGACATTTATAGAACAGCAAGTGAATACCGTAATATTATTTATCATTATCAACCAAAGGCTGAATTATCTTAAATAGTTTAATTTTTTTAAGTTAAATTTACAGGGTATGTAAGTTAAAGTTCGGTTTCTATTATAAGATGTGTAACTTTTAACGTTGTGTTGACTAGAAACTAATGATACTGTAACTGGAAGACCTTGTGTCTTGCTAAATTTGGTCTGCACTAAAAGGAATCGAGTATGTGGCATTAGCAAGAAAATTGTCACCCCATGAACATTAACAAACATGACTAATATTATGTATATATATATATATATATATATATATATATAGCTTAATATACATAAAT
>DWQQ01000108.1:0-14310 GCA_018244775.1 Oxynetra roscius flavomaculata
CATTTTTAAGATGAAAATTCATCAGTTGTAATGATGTAAAACAACATCGTCAGGAAACTAGTACTAGTATATTAATATACTATAACTATACTAGTACTACTACTACTTCATAGTACTCGAAAGCCTGTTAAATTTAAGCCCTTGGTCAGCTCGGCAGTTATCCTTTCCAATTCTGAGAAGAGATTCGTCTTCACAGGGGGAACGATAAAAGTATTAACGATGCCTATTAATATTTCTTGGTCTGAATATTCCTCTCTTATTTTTTGCTGCTTTTAATATACCAAGTGAAAGCCTATTTTCTCTTACTATTCATGATTTTGCAGTTTTAGCGTCTTTTTGTTGTAAAATTTTATCGTTTATGAAATATCTAACTACTAGTATATCTGGCTTATAATATAGTTATTAATGATTCGATAAATGTAGTACGATCCTGTTTGTATTTGTAATCAGTGCCGTACTCAATAAAATTCAGACACAGATGAGTGTTACTTATACTATACTATGGAGATTACATTCACATCCACAGATTGTTTTGAATGAATCAGAAGCAGATACTGCTTCCAGAGGACTTGACAGCAGAAGAGAAAATATTAAAGGAGGTTTCCTTACTGTGTCATATACGTAACACATTTCAATGATAAAAAGCGTAATATTTCCTTAATACTTAGGAAACTCTTTGGAATAAATCAGAATGATGCTTAAGCGTGTTAGTATTATCTTATATTTCGTTCAGAATTTCACTTTTCGACTAAATACATTAAGGAGAATATTAAACGCAAAAAGGGCTCGTCTGAGCCAAGAGCAAAATAAAAATAGAATAAAAACAGCACGTCCACTGATTGTTGATACTAGATTGTAGATATTATTATATGTTTGTAGACATTATGTATTGATATACCTAAATTGAATGTATTATGAGTATGTATATTGTAGTTGTTAGTTTAATGAGTTATTATCTTGGAATAGAATGAAATTAATGATGAAATAAAACCATAAAAATGTTTTATTAAATTTTATTTTTTAGCACTGGTTCCTTATTTTACAGCATTACGCAAATAAATTTATTACACAAATGGGAATCCTTATTACATCGTTTTAAACTTCAATGAAAATTCATTGTTACATTGATAAACTCGAAGGCTCTTTTCGTATTTCACAATCAAATGTCATCTTTATAAAAAATGAAACTACCAATTTTAAATACTAAACCTATATTTACAATAATAGGACTTATAAATAGAGAAATTACTTAATTTAAATAAATCTGTAGCAAGCGCTTCCAACCACTTCAGTTGCTCTAGCACACCAAAGCATTACAGTTTAATATATGTATGAATGTACTCGGACATAACATGACTTTGATTTGTTTAATTCAGAATTTAACACAACATGGAATATATCGGAATCTAAAAAAATTTAAAACGAATCTAAATAAGTTGAACCGACTTGCAAAAAAGAAAAAAAATATTTTGATACTTTAGCAGTCGCAGAGACATGTGCTACATCAACAGACCGATGTGGACAGACGTCTTCACAACGCCAAATAAATTTAAATTTATCTCATGTATAAAAATTGTACACGTATAATTTTAACTCTCGTTATTTGCATCTAAATGTTCACAACATAAAAAAATTCACAGAACGGAGACTTAATCTAAAACTAAGCATTCTAATCCTATATTTACAATGTATAAAAGGCAGTGTCAACCACGAAGCTGGCAAGATTAGAAAACACATTTTCTAAATTTTAATATGGCTTTCGTAACAAAATATGAAAAATAGCGATGGAATCAGGATGATTAATAGTACTTGGATCTAGTATCATGATGACGAAATTTACTATAGCTGTAATATCACTTTAAGTTACAATATAAAAAAATATAATAACTAATATTAATAAGAAATGTTTTTTTTCATGCATCTCTTCAATAGGTTTTTAAAATTAAAATAATAAATCGAAGACAAATAGGAAAAATCTGCACAATGTCACTGCACGAAGTTTGTAACATAAAAGATAAATACGTTTCGGTCAGTTTTTGAATAATTTCTCATTGTATAGGATTGAAAACACATAATATCACAGTTTCCAATACATTTCTCGACGATATCATTAACATGAAGATTTTGAATTAAACTAAAGGAAATAAGAATCACATCTCTCTCGACTACGGCGAAATTGTTTAAAGTATAAGTATTGATACTTGCTTTGTGACCATCGATATCTACATGGCACTCTCTAGTTGGTGACAAAACAATTTCTACTATCATTTATTTTACAAGCAAAATGATATTTGCCTCGTTGGCTTATAAAAAAATATTTTTAGCGTGCTCTTCGTCAGGGGTCGATGCGATTACTTCGTTGTCTAATTATTTGTCATGTATCTATTCTCCGATGTCATTATCAATCCGTGAAGATCTGATACCAGTCTTGCCAGTCCACGGGTACATTTCGGGACACGGTTGACAAGTACGCATGTATCTTACTCCAGATTTGTGCCAAAGATTACATACTTTGGGATTGTTACACTTTTTCGGCCGATCCTGAAAATATCATGAAGGCTTAGGTTTAAAATTTTAATATTATTATAAAAAGGTTTACTGTTTAAATATGTTTAATACCTTTCTTTAAAAATTACATATGAATTACGAGATATATGTGTATTGACCTTTAACAATATTTAAAAATTATTATTCGTTATGTCCTGTAAAATCATGCGCAGATATTATATAATTTATCACCATTTACCTTGTAGTTACACTGGAACGGTTGGAAATTATTAAGCCTTGAAATGGGAGTAGGATCTCGCACCCACTGCAACGCTTGCCAATTTGTAACAATCCATACATCCTTCATTTTATTGATAAAATCAAGGAACATGATGAAGCCTTCCTTGTGGTGAGGTTGTGTGAACCACGCCGCATGGTAAAAAAGACCAAACGGAGCTCTGAAAGCAATGAGTGTCATGTTAACATTCTATAACGTAATCTGCCTTAGAAAGAATGAAATATTTTTTCAATAACATGTAATAATTTACCTGTTTGTTGTATAATGCCTGTCAAAATTTTTCAAAAGCATCTTATATACACCTTCCGCTTCAGGTGGATTAGCGCAAGCGTCACCCATGGAACAACGACCGCCATTCAGATCTTGCCACATCACCATAGGAACTTCCCAAACACCTAAAATATTTTAATGATTCAATAACTCAGAACACATTACCGATAAATCGATAAATACATCGATACATTTAATAGAAGAAAATTCAATTCAACATCAAATTAAGAAGACAAAAGTAAGTTTGGTTACCTGGATATGATTTGGTAGGACAAGGTGGAATCATACAGTCATGGAACAATTTGTAGTCGAGGGTATATGGCCAGCTTGGTGGTCTGTTTTCGTACACCGGC
The DNA here is from genome assembly GCA_018244775.1 of Oxynetra roscius flavomaculata. Classification (NCBI taxonomy): domain Eukaryota; kingdom Metazoa; phylum Arthropoda; class Insecta; order Lepidoptera; family Hesperiidae; genus Oxynetra; species Oxynetra roscius. The sequence continues at coordinate 3,409 of DWQQ01000108.1, forward strand.
AACGAAGAGTCATAAGTGAAGTTAGAATCATACAACATCTTGAACATTTTGTTGCCTCCAACTGACAAAAACGGTGCTCTCATGCCTCGCACGTCCTCAAGCTTAACACCACCGTAAGCTGCCAAAATCTCTCTCTGGCCACCCACTTCTCGATTCCATTTCTTTTGGGAGAATTGTTCTCCAAAACTATGGCTGTAGACACATAAGATCAGATAGTTAGATTTACTTTCTTACATTTTGTAGCAAAATATAAATAAAAAAAAACATGCATAATATGTCTAATAATATTAATAGTATATAAACCCAACCAAGGCAAAGAAAATGTAGGAGATAAAGATACAAAACTGGTCTGATTTCCTTATATTAGTTGAGAAATACGAAAAAGTATAACATAAATAGCATCTGTGTACAAAATATCATTGTAAATTAATTCAATTTGTGCTTTATGGCCGTATGTGTGCTATAGTGTTTACGAAAACTTACGAAATTGTATGTGAGGCCATTTCATGTCCAGCAGAGTAGAGATTCTGGACTTGACTGTAGTCGGTCCATTCATGAGAAACGTAAAACGTGGCCGAGATGGGGCAACCGTTGGGGTTCACACGTCCCTTCTCGAACAGATCCGAATACAGAACCTTGTTCAGATCGTTTACTGAATCATCAAAAGTCAGTAGAACGATTTGTGGTACTGTCTCCACCGGTAAATCGCCTGTTATATCGCGGGATATTGGTAGTGAATGTGCATGTGGTGATTGGATGTGTAAGAGCCGTGCCAGGAAGAGGACAGAATATAAAAGGTATATATAGGTAAAGATAAGAGAGGTAAAGGATGGTAGAAGAAAGAAAAAGGAAAAAAAATATTAATAGTAAACATTAAGTATTGATATCGCATTATAGATAGGCGTATATATGTACTTATCATTTTATAGATGGCCAAGAATAGTGTTAGTCAGTGCGATTGATCTAAACATTCAAAACTATAAATATTTACCATGACGTACTGTATCAAATGCATTAACGGCGAATGTTTAGCTCAAACACGCCAAAGATTTCACCATTTTACATATATACAAAGATATATTTATATTTATATCCGACTTAGCAAATGAAGGCCCGATCTTCCAATTATAAACTTACGATATCGTATGTGAAGCAAATTCGTGGCCATCTGCATAAAGGTTTTGGACTTGGCTATAATCTGTCCACTCATGTGATACATAAAAAGTGGCAGATATAGGGCATCCATTTGGATTGACTCGATTTTTTTCGAACAGTTCTTCATAGTACATTTTATTCAGGTCATTCACCGCATCGTCGAATGTTATCAGTACGATCTGTGGTACTTCGTTGACAGGTAATCTTCCTAAGGTATTTAGCAAACTCATTTAATTCAACTAGATCTACACATTAATTAAGGTACTGTTAAGGAAATTAATACAATAATAACAAGAAATACAAAACAATCCAAGCGATTAATAGTTGGAGTCGTACCTGGAACTTCTTTTCCTCCACAGTAACAATCGGGCAATAAGCAGACATCTTTTCTACACTTTGCTGCAGTTTTATCAGGCGTCGGCTGTGGGTAAACTGCTGATGGCCGTTTTGGGGGGTTGGCGTAGATGTCCACAAACTCCGTGGTTTTCGAAACAATAGCGGTAGAGGGCTTCAAGGTCGGGCGATTGCGGCTGCTCAAGAAACAAACTGTGTTTTAATAATAAACATTTTTAGACATTGGAGAAATATAACATTTTATGCTTTGACAAATATGTTTCAAAAGTATCCAGTAAAAATGAATTAGAATGATTATAGCCAAACGCAAGAATGAAAGAATATGGTGAGAGTTTTTAGAGTGTGAGCATTTCTAACGTTGGTGGTGTTCCTCTATTTGGAGCTTGCTGTGGTGTCTCTGATACACTTGAGGTAGAGAAATGTGCTGATCCCCGACCACGAGTGGAAGTCGGCCTGTAAGAATTATAATAACATTAACAATCTCATCATCTAAAATCGTTTATTAGTAGGCGTGGTTTAAAGATAAGCAAAAGATTCACAATGAATCGGCGTTTATTATTTTTCATTCATTAGTTTTATGATAAGGTAATAAAAATAACTGACTGTTTTAACCGTTAATCGAAGCATATTGAAGTGATTAACAAATTTTAACTACTTACGAACTTTGTATAACAAAGCATTCATAGTATATATTTTATAATAAACTATATGAATGCATGCAAGCAGCATACCAAAACATAATTTTGATATACTAATTGTGATTGTGGTGCTAAGACACTAAATGATGAGTTGCAATGTGGTGCACATAAAACGATATAGCTGCATTGAGGAACTTTCTAATATACAAGTATAATACATACTAGTAGTAAGGAATATATTTAAACATATTGCCAATAGAATGCAGGAAGTGGAAATGGTAACGTCAGGAGTTAACAATTCAGAAATTCAACTCAACCGACTTGAAGTCCCCCAATGAGAATAGTATGCTAAGCGACAGAATTTAGCTATAGGTGCTATTAAACGAACTCTTAAGAAGATTGTCATCCTCATGCTAGTTACTTCGCAATGCGGATAGTAAAGTCTTGTAGTAGACGAAGCCTCCACCGTCCATTAATAGGTTTAATGTGCGAAAATCTCCAGGCTACTTAGACTACTGGCCGGTGAGTAAAGTACCTCTGGTATTTGATTTCGTTGCATTTTGGATTCGCTTGCAGACTGTTGTCTGAAGAACAATTGGACGACGATTGGTAACTCCTGCGTCCACCTCCTGGATTTGTCGCAGCCAACTTTATGGCAGGATTGACTCGTGAAGCTCGTGTTGGGAAGGATAAACTTTTAGTCGTTGACGAAATTGAAGCTTTCACAGTCGTAGTCGATTTAGTCGTACTAGTCGTTGAGGCAATGTCATCAGCAATTATATTCAGAGGTTTAGATTGTTCAGTCGTAGTCGGTGGATATATATTTTCAATATTCGTTTCTGTCTGTTTAGTCAATTCCCTATCTAGCTTATCACGATCACTACTTTGAGGAGTTTCTTCTTCATTTAATATTTTATGATATTTATGTGATTTCTCCACGTCGTGCTGATTAAATTGAGATTTATAAGAATTACCGTGATATCGTTCCGTATATTCATTAATAGAGGAACTTTGTAACATAACAGGCGTTGTCTCAGGGCTTATTACTAAAAATGGTGAATTTGTTAATGATGCCTTTGTAGAAGTAGTTGAGTAATAACCATTGTTTAATTTATCGTAATCATCTTCGGCACTAGGTTTATTAACATTCGGTGGAACGAATCTACTAGCGGTAGGTTCCGATATGATTTGAATACGTTTAACATTGTTTCTTGAAGGTTTTTCATCACTGTACTTCACCTTCTTTTTCTGAAAACCAATGTTTACAATCTTTTCTTCGGGTTTCTGTGTTGATGGGGATGATGAAGTACTATACTCGAAATATTTAGGAGTAGAAGATAAATTATTGAAAAACGATTTGATAATGTTTTTTACTTTACCACTAAGTACCTCGGTGGTTTGATCGGGTATAACTTCATCAATAACTCGATAGCTATAGTAAGAAGGTTTTCGTGATGTATAACTTTCAGCCACTTGTTTTGGTGTCGTTGTTGTAAAACGTGTAGTAGGTGTAGTGCTAGAAGAATAATCTGGTGCTAAGTCGTGGCCATTATTATTTCTTAAATTTTCAAGAGTTCTATATGGTGACACAACCATTTCACTATCATCTGGTTGGTCTTCGTGCTCCCATTCCTGCAATGGTTCTGTTTCTGGCTCATTTAATTGTTGCTCTGTTGATAAATATGGATTCGAATTTACCTTTCCTAAATCACTTTCAATAAATGACTCAATGTGTATACCATTTTCAGTTGGCCCCTCGCTATGTTCATTATTTAATGAGAAAGGAGTTGGTCGTTTGATTACAGTTTTTAAATAGTACTTCGTAGATTCGGTAGTAGTATATGGCAAGGTGCTTATTCTAATTCTCGGTTTTATCGTAGTACTGTGTCTTATAGATGGTCGTTGATATACAACACCATCCTCTTCATCAACTACTTCAGGAAAAATATCTTTTCGTCTGCTAGAAACATTTGGTGTAGCGTCTTTATTTTCATTATACACGCCAGCTGAAGTTTCAACGATTTGTTCTTCGCGTTCATTTTGATTATGGGTATTATAATAAAATCTGTCAGGTAGATGTTGAGAACGTTGAATATTTGTTACTGAACTCTTACTAGTTGATTTATCGTAGGTATCAAAAGGTCTTGTAATAACAGTTAATGTGTAAGGGTTTTTAGTGTTATTAAGATTTCGCCGAATTGAAAATCCCGTTGTTAGTGAAATTACCTTTTTATTATCGGTATTAGAATCTGTCTGTACAATTTCAACAGGTATGTTATTGACATTATTAGTTACACGAGATGGATGCCTCCGAGTCGGTAGCTTTTCAGTCGTTGGTAATATGTCAGCCAATCTATGACTATTATCAGTATTTTCAAAGGGTTTAGCAAGGGATGAAACGTTTATTATTGCTTGGGGGGTAGGAGAAGGCAAAGATGTATGGTAATTGAGTGTGTTTTGGTTTGAAGAGGATTCAGGATTGCGTAAAGGATTTTCATCTGAAGATGATCTGTTGAATACAAAGCAAAAGAAATCTTTCTAATTCAAGCATCAAACTATGACTTGGTTAAACGATTGTATCTAATGATTTTTCTACTCTAAAATACCTATATTTTCTAATTTTACAAATATATGTACAAATTAATTACATAGTAGAATTATATAGTACTCATAAAATTAGTCCCAATAAAGAAATAAAGATACCACAAAAGCAAAACTGATTCATATTTCACAGATAAGTTTGAAGTGTGGAAAGTGAAGGAATTACAAGAATGTACATAGTATTTAAAGTAATACAACCTTTAAACTGGTAATATATCTTAGTACCGTATAGAACCCGTAGTGTTAGTATTTAGGAACATTAATAATGACCAGTTGAAAGGTTGCATGTAATGGAATGATTTTTATTTAATGAGTATGATGATTTATGTAAATTTTATGTTGGGTGATCAGTTACGATGGTGACTCAAATGATAGTTATTGACATTGGACTCATGATTCAAGCTTGGTTGAACTTTTTTTACGGGTCCGTGAATTATCTTTTGTAGTACCTTGACGTGTGTCTAGACGGGGTCATTGCTTCAGTGAACAGTGCAGTAGTGGGGCGTTGTGTGGTTGTGGTAGTGCTTGTGCTAGTCGTAGAAGGAGTAGTGCTTAGGGTTGTGGCTTCATATATAGTCGTCCTCGCGCTGCTCGGTATGTGATGTTCATACCCCAATTCATTACCTTCGCCCCTGGATCGTCGACAATATTGTTATGTTAAGTTCTGTACTAGCAGGTGTATGCATTGTAAAATTACTAATTACTATTAATGTACATAAATAAAATATTACCTTGTTGGCTGGCGAACGGGTGATTGGTATTGATTCTGATTGCTTATCTGAAAATAGATGACATGGGAAAAGTTGTTTATAATATAAAGAGTTCTGGATTATCATATCTGGAAGAGAAACTATGTTAAACAATAAAATATCTAGTATCAATTGATTCAAGATTAATTATGAAGGTTTTTCACAAGTAATATGTAGAACACGTGCACTTTTCGCCCCTAACAGTACTATAGTTACATTCATTTCTACAGGAGTGAAATTTTTATTAATGCACTTTGTTCTTAATCAAAGCGACCATTACACTCCTATACTAACAATTCTGTTCTTACCGCCCTGTAAACCAATAATCTGCTTAACAATCAATACTAATTAAACTCAACGACACTAAACCTGCAGACCTGCTGGAGGTTGGTTGCAGATGTCCATATCTTTTTGTTTTTGTCTTAGTACTTTTTGTCTGCTGCTTTCTTACCTGTCCTTGAATTAGAGCATCATCGTACTCGTCGGGAGATACAGGTCTAGGCGTGTAAGTTTCCATAGGTCGTCTCGCAGGTGGCGGGGTCCCGCGGTAGGTCTGCTGGACTGCCGGTCGGAGCGAAGCCGTGTTATATTGCTGCACATAGTCTGCCAATCCCAATACCAATCGCCCGTTAGTACGTTACGTCCATTTCCCGCGACAAGTCAATTAGATTTATTCGGAAAGTTTGACAGGAAAATTAGAAATGTAAGGAATTTTTATTCGGCTTAGAATATTGAGAGAATAACAATGTTATTACAATCATGTAAAAAACAAAGTAAGGTCTATTATTTTTGAATAGTACTATGAAAATAATTTGTTAAATAATACAGATTTAATAAGGTACATGGGAATTATATGATTATGCAGAAGAAACAGGTCAAATTTATAATGTTGTAATCGAATATTTTTGATTTTATATAAACTCCCTGGATTTCATAAAAATATTAATAGATTCAAAAGTGACTTTTATGTTGGTACTTGCCTGTATCTTTGTATAATTCGCCGTCTTCATCATATACGGCGTAATAAGGATCATATTGATCGGGACTATAGTTCTGGGAACCATTATAGAGCATTTTTGGTCGTGGACTCGCTGAATATGTCGAAGGTGTTACGCTTTCAGTAGGTTCCAGGCTAAAATGCAACACAACATAACTATCTCTAGTAATATGAAAAACTGCTATATACAAAGCGTCCCAAAAACTAACAGTATAGTCAGTCGTTTTAATAAGTCCATTCTAGTCAACATTAGTTTTGTCAAGAGTTTCATAAATGTTTATTAGTTTGTCTCAAAAAAGTGGTAGTGTTTATGGAAATATTTACACAGCAGTTGCCGAAGGGTAGTTAGTGTAGTGCTGGAAAAATATTTAGATTATAGTCTTATAAAGTACAATTAAATATTAGTCTGAGCAGTCGTTTTGTGTCATATTTTACCTGTTAGTTCTATCGTCATGTTTAGTCTTGGTATAACGAGTCTCTTGCTTGTAGTTGTCACGCGGAGTTGTGGATATCATTTGGGCCACTATATTTGGATGTCTCATTATTGCTTTTGTTTGTTTATCAGCAGTTTCGTATTTAACAGTAGTCGGCTTAGCCAATCTATGCCTAACTGTGTAGGGTCTCAATGTCGTTTGATTCAGATATTTCGGTGGTCTAACCGTACTCGGATTACTATCATAACGAACCGGTTTTCGTACATGTATAGTTCTGTTACGATGGTAAGGGTGCATAATATTGTAATTAGAAATTTCCGGACGCATTAATATAGATGGAGTTGGAGTTATGTAGTTTGTTATTGCAGTAACACGTTTTCCATTTATAATTTTACTAGATTCTTTAAACGGTGATTTAGTTACAACCGAAACGTCATTGATATTTTTAGTTACACTTTCTGGTTTAAAAGAACTGTATTTCACAGGACGACGCGTCAAAAAGTGTGATGATTGAACACTTGATGGTTTTTCTGCAGTATTTTCTTCCACTGAATCTTCATATTCTTGATAATTCTGCGCCATTGGTGGTCGTTGCGGTTTCACTTCTGTACTGGGCATATACTTGGGTTTCACAGGCGGTTCGTAATAATATTGTTCATCATTTTCATCATAATAGTAATCAATCATTTCCGGCGAAGGCTTAGGTATAAGTTTACGTGTTGAGGGAGATTTTGTTGTAGAAGAGATAAAATTATTACCTTGATTGTGATAATTAAAGTGTACTTGAGATATCGGCTTTAATGGTAGCACAAACAAATTTTCTTGTTTTGAAACTTCTCTATATGTAGCCGGTCTTAGAGTAGGCTGTAAAGTGACTTGTGTTGAAGGATTTGTCCAGTAATGTTGAAGAGCAGAAAGTTGTTCGTTGGCCAAAGTTGTTAAAGGTTTTGATGTTGAATATATGTACGCTACATTGTTGTTTTGTGGTTTAACAGAAGATAACAAATACGGTTTCAGTGTAGACACAAATTGCGGTTGTAGGCTAACAGGGTTATTAGGTCTTAACACGAACTGGTTTTTTGATGTTGATAGTATCACTGGTGGCGAAGTAGCAGTGACAAAATAAAATGGTTTCTGGGTAACAGAATATAGTTTCTGCGCATCGTTTGGTGATTTGGTTGTCGGACTCGATTTTTGGTTTTCAATTTCGATTGGGTTATTAAAATTATATGTGATTGGAAGTTGTCGATCATCTTTAAAATTCGGTGGTTTCAGATTAGGTCTAAGACTTTCCATAGGAGTACCGGCACTATGTTGTTTATGTTGGTAAGTATTACTGTTTGTAAATTGATGTTGTGCGTGGTTCTGTAACCCTGGATTTTGCGTGTTCTGCGTGTCCTGAAGAAGCGTTTGTGATTGCTGTAATTTATTCATGGTGGAACTAAGGAGTTTTTGGCTTGGACTTACAGTATTACTCAAACCATTGGGTATTGTAAAAGGTCGTGGGGTACTGATTCCTTTGTAATAAGGTGTTGATGATCGTACCCCTGACGTCGAATATAACGGAGTGGTAGCCTCCAATGGAGGATTTATTATTTTAAGTGCATTATTACGCACGGTTTTGGGCCTTGGTGTTGTTAGACCAATAGCTGAGTAATGATCATTTCTTAATTTTTCTAAAAACTCATCAAAGTCAAAATCGGGATTAGCGAATGGATTTTCTATATTAGCGTATTTATTCTTAGGATGCGTGTAATCGTAAGGTGGATCTGGGAAATGATGTTTAAATTGTTCGTCATTATTTTCGGATGAATCTTCTTCACCAGACTCCTCATAACTCGCCTCATATTGTTCGTCATAAATTTCATCATTATTACTAGGCCTGCTAACACCTTTTTGTTGATTTATATTCGCATTCCGATTAGAATGGTCTTCCTTGGTATTTCTTATTTGTAAGGGATAATCTTGATAGTTAAAAGGCGTACGTGGTGAAGTAGAAGGAGATACTGGTTTACCAGTAACAATAGTACTAGAGTGGTGAGATGAATCAGGAAATGATATCAAATGTGGCCGATTTCCCGTGGACACAAACTGTGAAGACAATTGTTTGTTACTGTGATTTGGATCGTTATTATAGAAACCGCCAGCCAAGGCTGCAAAGGGACTATTATTAAGAGATGATATGGGAGGGCTTTTTGTAATGACTTGAGTATTAGAATTTATGGGATTATTAACTGCATTTTGCTTAAGCGGATCTGGTAAACTAGGCTTGAAAGGATTTTGTGAATGAGCTTGAAACGCAATAAATGGATTCGTCGTTGAATAATATTTAGACTCAGAAGGATTTTGTTGTCGAATTGCTCCGTTATAATTGTCATTATAAATTGGTTGAAATCGACCGCTTTGTATATTAGGATTATAACTTAATTGTTGTAAGTTTACGAACTTAATTGGCTTAGTGTTTTGCCATGTTTTACCCTGAGTTTTCGGCCCATTTTTTAAATAGTATCTAGTTTGTCTCTTCCCTCGTTCTGTTTCATCTTGATTAATTTCATCCTCATAGTCATCTTCTGTAGTATCCGAGTCTACTTCGATATATTCCATTTCTTGATCATTATCAGTTCGTTTAGAAATTTCATCTGCCGATGTGTTTTGGTTATGAATAGAACCTAATATTTTGTCAGTGATTTGTCTTTTTGTTCTTAAAAGCACTTTGTTTGTTGCGTCTGTAATTGGAATTTCATTCAATATAACGTCTATCAGTCGGTTCTGTCTGTCGAAAGTTTCAGTTACGTTTTCATTTACATCTCCACTGAAATATGATACAACGGTTCAATTATTTTACAACTTATAAATAACGAAACATATAGGCAAAAATTATGTCCAATGTATTATTATACTATACCTATATGTCTGCGGTGCTTGAGTAATCGTTGCGGTTCTTCTATCGTCAACTTGGCTTCCAAATGAAAAGGATCCAATTTTACTGTTTTGAGAAATTGAAGCTGGTATTATATTAGAATTTAACGTTCTACCAGAACTAATGCCTTGAGAAGCATAACCATCCCTATCCTTTTGAACCTGTCCAATTGTCGATGGTTGCCCTCTGTACACTCGTTGTTGTCTATCGCTTTCAATTTCCTCGATTGGTGGTAAATCGTCTACGTCGGCGTACAACTGTTGTTGCTAAAATTTATTCAAATAATTCTAAATTAGGAACATACTTAAATGTCTTTTTTTAATCATTAAAGAACATAATCTAAAATAGACATAGAACAAGGCGTATAGAAAAGAAGAAATTACTTTCTCGTATTCAGCCCGGCTGAATTTGGGTTGTCCTCTCGATGTGATAATTGGATTAGGCTGCGCTCGCGGTGGAGGAGGAGGAGGAGGGGGCGTGCGGCGCGGAGGGGGCGGAGGAGGAGGTGGCTGGTGCTCCCTCTGGCTGAGTCGCTCCAAATCCTCACCACCTACTACACCGGTGGCATCGCAGCCGACGTTACGCGGCCAATCACAAGTTTGGAGCTCGTGGCTGAAAGTTCACAAAATAGATTGTTTTAAATTAAACTATCCATTATTTTGGAAAAAAAGTATTAAAATTGTCATGCTTGCATGAAATAGCGGACAATAGTCCTATGCAGCAACAATGGAAGACACATGAACCGAATTCCTTATAACAGCTCCAATATAATCAAAACAGCAATTCCTTCTAAGTTTAGTTTACATGTATGTACCTACCTGTACATAAGGCCACCCGTGCAAGATTCAAGTAGAGCGCCGCCAAACACGCAAACATAGTAAAGTGTGCAGTCGGTGGGGTGCGGGTAGTAGCCGAATTCCTCGGGGCAGTCGAAATCCATATCTTTCTTGATGTCGGCGCCGACCGGAACGCTCCTGATCGGGCCGGAGCGCTGCCGGGAACGGTCATGTGCCGTAAGGCATTCTGAAATTGAAAAAAATTACAGATAATTATT
>DWQQ01000109.1:0-14288 GCA_018244775.1 Oxynetra roscius flavomaculata
ATAACGGTCACGCCAGGTCCATCATCTCTGTCCTTACAAACCTGACGTGCTTCATCTACATTCATCAGTCTCTTCTATCAGCCAATATCTGACCTATTGTTCGAGATAGGTGAGTCTCGACCTCCCTCGGCCCCTACGTCCATCAAATATACGATATTACGATATACCGATTATTGATTCAATTCCTTTAATAATTTAGCGTTGAAATTTATTGTTGAGAAAGACTTTAAATATTCCTATCTACCGGTTGCTCATTAACACGTGGAAATTAACAAAAAAACACGTCAATAGCGGGGCGGGTTGTTGATGCCTTGGTTGATTTTATGTATCATATTTAGTATCTATATTTAAATAATATTTAAAAAATATTTACAGGCAGGTATTGTTTTATATAATACACTTATATAAAACAAATGTATTTTATATACTCATGTATCATACATTTTGGCAACCAATAATACATTTTCCATCGTTTACGTATGACTTAAAGTCATTATAAATATATAAAAATGTTTAATTACCTTTTGTGTTCATTTTGCTGGTTCATTATGTTGACCGATTTTAACTGATTATGTGCCAATCGTCCCCATTGTAGTGTAACGAAGTAACGCGCGCCGCATACGATCTGCTTTTATCAAGTTGTGACCCGGTGGGTGTGTACTTGGAATTCATAATTATCCTCCTTGGGTGTTACGGAATTACCCTTATGGGACTTTATTATCAGAAAATACTTTCACGTGCTATTATTGTTAAACCAAAATACTCAAAATAAATAAGTAAAAAACTATATAGTGAGTTGTAGAAATGAATTGAAAATTTAATAATACTTCCCTCATATCTCGTTTTATGTCTGTTGAAAATTTACATATACGAGCAAAAGAGCATTTAAAATTCATATTCAAACCGCGACTACTGCAGCGTTAGGTATCCGCAATTTCCTATAATTGGACAACAATTTTTAAATCATACTGTTCTATTTCCCGTCACAGTAATATTCACACGTTATAAGTAAAATTAAATGTACTTAGATACAATCCATAATTATTGTTAAAAGTGTAGTAATTATTAACACCTTATTGCTGCTGTAAATGAAAAGTTTAATGCTATGCGAAATAACAAGTAATCTCAAGAGTACCTACATAACACGACACCGTCCGGCCTCACCGTCGCTAATCCACTGCTAATTGGTGGACGGAAGACTATTAGACTTGAAACGGCAAACCCAATGCAATTATCACAACAAAGGCTTTACCACTCTATTATCTAAATTGATCTAAACGTTTCGTTACACGCCCCTCGTATTACGAATTATTTAAGAATTAATTAAATTGTATTATTTTATATAATTATGTATAATACATACATATACATATGTATATACATTTTTTTATGTTGCTCAGTAATGCATTCTTTGTATAAAAATAGTAGTAAATAAAGTGGAAACAATCACGAACAAAACTATGGGAGTATCAGTGTCAGGTGGTCTAGCAGCTCGCAGCTAGCATACAAAAAACAATTAGAAAGTCTGTTAGATAGTTAGTATAGTAATCGATATTAGTTTAACTATTATTATTTAGTATAATTGAACTTAGTCTTAGTTAATATCCGTTCATTAACAGAAGTGATTCATGAGGGCCGAAGTGATCACGTGTTGTATAAATGTTTCTATTGCGAGTATTACGCTTGATTTCTTATTAATCGCAAATGTCACAAATGTTGAACAATTGATGAGTGAACTTGTATAATAATTCCGAACACAATATGATCTGAACTAAACTCATCTATGACATGAAAGGAACCCATCGAAATTCTTAAAGGGAAATATTACTTTGCAATCGCGAAATTCCTCGCTGAAACAACTCGCGGCGAGGTAACCGTTCATTTCGACAAAAGACGAGCAATATTCCGTGCACAAAGGAAACCAGCCGATATATTCAATGCAGTGACACAAGAAATGGCGGCACAAAGCGGCAACAAAGCTCATATTGAAAGTTACATCGCTGAGAACCTGCGTCGTGGATACACGCGCTCTTGCACTCGACGGAGTTCTCGAGAATGTTCTGTTCAATTTATTAATGAAATCCGCTTATAAAAAGAACCTCTTTTTTTGTTGTTCAATGTTCTAACATTACCATGCTTTTTACTTATATGCCCTAATAATTTCAAAATTTATTATTGTCGTATGATCTCAGTGTATTTTATTCATTTATTTTGATGAACGACGTTCATTATTATTATTATTATTTACTTAAAATGTATTTCATATTAAATATTGGTATTTTCCACCATTTGAGATACGCGCTCTGATTAGGTAGGTTATTTTTACATAAATTATTCAGAATATTATATAAGTTTTAATGGGTTTTGATAAGTTATGGGTTATTCTTTTCACTTGGTATGCTACTGAAATTAAGTTGGTCACTCAAGTAAAAAATTGTATGAACTTTTAAAGGTAATTAAATTGTCATAAACAAGTGCGAAAGTGAGTTTAGTAACGTGTGTATGAATGAAATATTATCCTCACAATGTGTTTTGAATTCGCATTATATTTTGTATTTCAAAAAAAATTCTTTACAAATTGCAAATCTACTGCCAATTTATTTAACCACATACAAGTTCACACTTTGAGAAAATTTTCAAAAGATAGACGCATGCGCGCGATTTACGCACCACCCCTTGAGCCGTACGACCGCCTTCCTAGAACAAACACCAGTTGAAAATCGAACCTTACTACTATTAACATAAAGTCTACCACTCCCGCTTCTCGTCATCAAAGAAAAGTTGGAAACTTAACATCATCCTTCAATCCTAAAGCCGTCATTATGTTCGCGTAGGAAGAATTAGATTTTCTTAACGTGTTCGCCTTACACTCTTCGCATTATCATTCGTATCTCTCCTTGTCAGTTTTAAAGAAAAATAGATTCAATATAGTACAGTATAAGGTGCATATTTGAATGGCGTATTTGATTGAACAGGACAATAATTGTAGAGTAAAGAGTACCGTGCTCTCAGTCGGCCGCGAGCCTTGAAAGCGAGTGAACATTAGTTCCTGTTCGTGTCTTCGTCGCGTCCGCAACTTATTTCGTGCGCGCTCGTTGAGCCTGGTAAGGCTACGAATGTTTTTCTTTGCGAATAACAATTATTAACTTTAAAGATAGTAACCTCCTTTCACTTTGTTGTGCTGCTCCTTTTCATGTTTGCAGTTTAGTTTTGTTTTGAAGATATCTTCTAATGTTATTGAAAATGAAGCCACGTTTATTAGTGAGTATGAATAACTTCAAATAAAATATTCTACTTAAACTATTTTATGTACCCAAAAAATAATAATATGTTTCAAGATAATTTAATATGCTAATAATATATTAATATTCATTTATTTATTTTCTTAATAAATAATGCTCAAGATAAATAAACGTTCCAAGGAGTGCGTTATGTTCGTTAAAAGAAATTAGTGAGAGTAATAAAATTTATAGCGTCTTTAAATTAAAGGCAATTGTGATACTGTATCGTACAATAAATAAACGAGAGTGAATGTAAATCGTAGTTAGCGCGGCGGGCGCCGCGCGGGGCGGCCGCGCGATCCGGGCATATTTGCCGTTACGCCGACATTCCCTAGTTAATTAAAGCCCATTTGTACACTGTCTTGCGAAATATAATTTATGAAATGAGAAAGCATTTTAACGTTTGCAAAATATTTTAATGTTCAGAATGTTTGCGTAACAAGTATAGTATTTATTAGACAATTTAAACAATTGGAATCTCACGCGGCATTCCAGTTTCTGCGATTTATTTGACAATGATTTTCATTTGTACGACGAGATTAAAACTTGTGTAGCGAACGAAGATACGCATTTCTTATGTATAGATAGGGTAGCTATTGATAAACAACGACCTCTACTCCACCTCCTTGTCGATTCCAAATAAGCCCGCCTCAATTCTTAGCTCCGCCTACTCTGAGACAGTAAATAATATATTTTTATATATGTCAAATAGGTATTATATATTTTTTACATATATGACCCTCTTCGATGACCTTTGGAATGTTGGCGTATATCATACCGTTCTCGCTGTGTTTACACTCAGGTGTGTAGCTGTGGTGATATCTGTATAGTAAATTAAAGCAGTTTTTGATTTAATTTACTATCTTATTACTTATATACTTTTAAAGTAAAAATATAATTATAATAAGGGACCAATAAAAGCATACTACACAAAGTTACAAATCTTGTTCCTGTAAGATATGAAGCGTTTAATTTTAAACGCTTTTCCAAAGTTATTTCGAAGCGGAGCAAACAGCTTAAAAATAATACGGTAGCTAACGAATAGAATGATTGTAATGAACAAAATCAACAGAGGGTTAAACTTTCGCAGCTAAGAAGTCGAAACTGTGTATACAATGTCGGGGGAACAGTGAGCTCTAACAGGCCGGCCATCCCGACTTGTTAAACGTGGTCAGACAAGCGGCGGCTGCATAATTCTACAGAAGAGGTCACAGAGCGCACAGACAGTTTGCAAGTCTTGGTGGCTCATAAAGCGGGCCTTGTACCTCGTCCCTCCAACGCAACTCTTCAGTCTACAAACTGAAAAGGCGGACGCAAAATGGACTCGCATTCCCTCGGAAGAAACCGACAAATACCCGCCGCACGCAACCACATAGTCTACACCGATCACAAGGGACGCAAGTGAGTACACAGCAACAACCTAGTCTAATAGCGGTAACAAACAACATCAATTAATTTCTAAAACATTTTGATTGTCAAGAGGCAATTACAAAGGGAGAAATTTAAACGTTTAAAGCAAACAAATGAGTGCTATTATTTCTCTCAATTTAGCGTAACAGGCAAGTCGGAGTCAAAGGTTCACCCGAATGCGGGGCTCAATGACCGCGAATTTTGTAATCTTCATTAATTTCCACTTAAACTTCGTCTTAACGAACGGACTCTTTCACTTTTGCTTCCGATACTCTGCATTCCTGTTGAACTTTTGAACAGGTGCGTCGATGCAATTATTAAATATTTATGTCTGGTTCACATTCAATGTTTGATGCAGAAGACGCAAATGAAATTAAATTATAGTCTGAACCGTCGTACTTTTGTTCATTGTGACTACTGTGAAACTTTCCAACTATATTTATAATTTACTCGTAGTTTAAATTAATTCACTTGCTCGTGACAAAAGTCGTTCTATAGGAGGTCGCTTAATTGCACACTGCGACATTAAAACTTCGCTTGTTTTACATTTACATTATGGTTTCTGCTATCCGCGATTACCGCGAAAATGATCGAGATAGCGGTCTGGTAAAATGGATCTATCGTGGTCCCCATAGCTGTTACATTTCAACCATCCCTGACTCTAGCAAATAATAATAAAAACTCAGATCTCACGTGACAAGAATATTGTAAATATTCAAGTTACAATATTAGCAAACTATTAAAGATGCTCGTCGTCGGAAAACTTGACTGTCGAAATGCGGAACACTTCTGCTTTACTATGGTAAACAAATCTGCAAAGACATCTCAGTTACATACTTTTTTAATTTGATTGAAATGTATTAAATAAACATTTTTAACTTATTTTTTTACTTGCATATAGATAACAGGTGCCTGGAGGTATTTGATCAAAAAACAACAAAATTGGAATTCAGTTATAATGGTTCATAGAAATAATTCATAGAATAAATAATATATTGAATATGTTTTAAATATTTTTATTTATCGTAGTGAGTTTTGTACTCTTTTGCTTTAGAATGAAATTTGGACACACAAATTTAGCATGTTGAAATTTCAAATGCTTCTTCTAATAAAATACTCATCGAATTTATAGAATTTTCATTAGAATTTTAAAAAGCCTAAGTTCACCGCCTTGAACACTAAAATATAAAAAGCTTGAAAGTACCCCACGTTTTTCTTCATTGAAATATTTCTTGTCATAACGTTATAACTAACAGCGAGATATCCTATCGTTCTGTTCAAAATTCATAAAGTGAAAAGAAAATTCTTCAATTCATATTGATATAAAAACTTGTTTTCTTTTACTTTTAAGCTCTTATTCTGTTTATTGTACAAATGAAATAAAACTGGTTTAGTTGTTCAGATCTTTAAACTGAAACATCTTCAGTACGTGAACTTTAATATACCTACACGAATTGTAATGTTTGATGAACAGCATCTATTTCTGCCGTGAAGCTGTGGTTATTATAACAAACTGTGTTTCGGTCTGAAGGTGTGATTCCCGCTCCACGTGTACACTAGAAACGACCATCTCAGTCATCAAGAGTGGCAACACTTCTGTGACATGCCAACAATAGGACAAGTAGTCCTGTTCAAGGTCGGTTACAGATGTCTATGATGGACGGCAGCGGCCGTCAAAATAGTAATGTGAAGGGGTGACTTGGCCAGATTTGTTTAGCTTACATAGAACGTGGTAATTATTAATATAAATTTAACTGTGGTCAAAATATTTTTTCTAGTATATTGCCACCATTGAGCCAACAGTTAATATTACTTAAAGATTGGTTTGTATTAGAACTGCAATAAAAAGGACAGAAATTTTATTTATGAGACTGTTATTTCAATTTTTTACAATGTTAAGAAAAAATTAATGAAATTTTAACGATAAAATAACGATTAAAGTATAACTGCATAATTTTTTTATAGTAAGTCAAATATATTGCACCGTTTGTACTCCAAAAAAATAAATGAATCGTGCAAGCGAGGAGCATCATAAATGGAAATGCAAATTCAAAATGTATAGTTTGTCGCAGTTAACGTAAAACCGTTGCAAACAAACCATTTGTTATACAGGCCAAATTTAGTGGCGATGATACTGTTTGTTTCAATAATATCATCTACTTATGTCAATTATTTAAAATAAATATTGTATTAAAGTTATCTTTCGATGAAGGTAAGAAATAATCAAACCACTTAATGAAAACTGAAACACTTGTTGTAGCATTGTTTAACAAACTTTTTGTTACTGTTTGGACAAGTCAACCAACGCGGCGTGACACTGAATATTTTCATTACCGTTTCAATACTGAACGTCACAAAATGATAAATTTGTTTTACGTCAAACTATGCTGCTGGTACCGCTATACCTCATAATTTTGCTAACGGCTTTAGTTCTGTACTAGAGCCCCCTGTCCTATCATTATACTTATTTAGTTCTACAGCTTCCAAGGTTGAAAACAATCACCAGTAACTACGAGTATCTACATTATCATAGTTTTTATTTCTTATTTTAGTCATTTTGTTAATTTAAATTGGATGGACTCGTTGCTCTCCATTTTACATCCCACTTTTGGGCCCGATCACTGGAATTGCGAATACTCTGTATACTGGAGAGTACTCCACTACGCCAAGCCGTTTAGCAGATGCTTTAAATCTCTTTTAAGGCTTCGGATGAATTTTAACGTAGGGAATTTCATCCCATGTATGGTAATGTTCTAGAATTTTTTTCGTCCATTCATATGATGACTGCGGCAGCCGTTGCTTAATCAAGTAAATCGTCTATGATCTGCGACCCCGTTGGGGTTACGAGCGCTTCAGATCTAGACTATATGATAATAAAAATAATAGTATATTCAATATATACAATTCCACACACCATATCTGATCCTAAAATAGGCACTTAAACAGTGCCTGTGTAAGCGGATGGCTGATAAAATACAAAGATATAAATATTTAGTTATGTATTTTTTTAACACCCAGACAGAACAAACGCCTGTGCTCATAACACAAATATTTGTCCTGGGTTCGAACCCACGACCCCCGGCGCATCAGTCAAGTTCGCTGTCTACTGCACCAAAGGGTTAGTTTAAGCTAAATACGGATGAAAATGACTCAACATTTAAATAATTTCCAACTTCTTAAGAGTAATATCTCTTTTATATGATATATACAGTCAATAAAAGCGACAAGTAATCATGCCGTTTTGACATTCTGTAATATTCGATATAATTAAAATAAAAAAGTTTTAAAACAAATTGATTATTAGACTGTCATATATACCTAATCACGGAAATAACATTGTAGTGATATTAAAAAAGAATTACCGGCGTATAGCGAGCTACCTGTTAAGCTAAGGTATGCCGGACACTATCATTATAGTGGTCGGCTCACATTCGACAGTTTGTACTGCGTATGTAGGTACAGTATTTAATGATAGTGTTTCAACAACTCGCTGAACAATTGATTGGATCTTCTTTAAACAAATGATATACGTTCATTATAGCCTAGCCCAGCGTGTTTACAACGGTACAAATAATCGTAATAATAAGCTGACTAGCGACTAACCGGCTCTCTAATATACTGTGTTCATTTGTATTTAACACGGACTTGTAATGTAATCGAAAATCTGCTGTAAACAGGATAAGGTTATAAGCGATAAATCAAACGCGTATAAAACGGTTAAATACGTGTTTTGTCTATAAATTCGATATTTGAAACATAGCTCGCGTGACTTTTCATAATTATTACCTATGGGCTCACCTTTGTACGGCGGCTATAGAGCCAGGTTTCATGAACCAAATTGTTAGTTTACTAAAACTTCCGTACAATTGTATTAGACGAAAATTGATCGCTAATGCAGCGGTTCGTTATAACTTTCGTTAACATTAACCTATTTCTTTGTGAATCAATTGTGTGACGGTTTTGTTTATAATGTCTGTCTATAAATGTTCGAATGAGGAACTTCGTTACTTTGTTTCGTTGTTTACAAGGTAAATATATCTAAGCAAGTACGTGTCAACAGAACGTAAAATTTACATATAACTTATTTGCGCCGGAGGTGCGTCGGCTCGTAAATCTCGCGACAAGGGGATTTCTGTTTGTGAAGTTTCCTTTTTTTATTTTCACTTTATCTGTGTAACGCAAAGGCCCGTGAATACTCAGGCGCAACTCTCAAACCCGCTTAACTTCAATAAATCAATTTGTACACTTACTGTTACTTACACACTCTCGCCGAACGAGTTCGGGACGTGTGGAATGAATGACAAATTTCCACTTCGTGACGGAATAGTTGCGTATCGAACCTACCTACCAACTGCATTTAAGTGTCATTTGGAGTTAATCGACAGTATTGTTCTGAAAAAAAAATAGCAACTTTATGTAGTAAGCAAAGTTTTTAATTTTTAATTTGCACACGGATATTGGTTTATTACTTTTTGCGTTGAATATTTTTTTTGGTATAAAATTGCAATATTCCTATTGGCCTCTAAGTTGCCTTGTTACCTAATATAAGTCTTGATTTGGTAGGAAAGAAACACTGATTTATATAAAATACAATGTGTAATTTAATTCGATCGATAAAAGTACCAAGATACTTGTTTATACATACCAGTATTTCAACGCCGCAGTTGCCGATCAACGGTCACTTACTGTGCTGGATATAAAAAAAAACTAGTATAGTACTCGTAATTTGGAACATATTTTTAAAAGTTAAAACTGACATTAGATTATCAACAGTTGTTAAAAGAGAACGAAGTCGTGGTAAAATTGGCGTAATTCATCCTAGAGCCCAGGACTGCGTCTACTTATACATCTAAACATGTCCACACCTAAACACGTCTACGTTGCACTTTTGGTGACGTGCCCACTTTGTGTCCCAAAGTTAGATGTGCCTGACATTCTATTTTAAACACGATAGCGCCAACTTTCCATTCCTCGAAATGTGAATACCTTGTTGCGAAAATGTGACTAACGGAAACTGTACAAGTAGCTCGGCTGTCCTTCCTCGGCACACGCCCGCTAGCTCTCCGCTCTCCCCCTTTCACCCTTCACGGTGGACCGCGAGACCGTTTCTATTCAAATTTCCTTATTGTGACTACCTACAACTACTTCTGTTCTTCGGCGGCTACGTTGAACGAAATAAAGTTCGCGACTGTTAACAGTTCATAGTTAGACAATTTTCATGAAATAGTACTTTGAATTTTTTTCTGCAAGCCGAGTATTTCAGCATAATATTAAATTTAAAGTATTCCAAAGTTCATGCATTAAGTTATATGATTTGAAAAATTATGCGTGTAATGCGCCATTTATATTCTTAACTTCAACGAAAGTTTTGAGTAAACGAAAATTTTATATTTTTGGACGTGAGATTTTTCTTTCTTATCTTTTTTTATATGTAATTGTTGATAATAAAACAATAGTTCGTGTAGTAACTTGTGAATTTATAGATAGGTACTGATTTGTATCAAAAAGTTTAATCTCCCTTTAATACGAGGTAGCCGTTAGACTATATGCACTGTTCACACAGGCATACGAAGCATCAAATTGGTCTTGAAGGGTATCAATACTCGCACATCTGTGATCGACTTTTGTTTGTAAGATTTTAGTCCTGTTTGTCTTCAGCAACTCGCTCCGTCAGCGTTAACGAGTTAAACAACCCTCCTCAGCCATTACTCCTAACCCTTTTACCCAGAAAATACAATTGGACTTTATTTAGTACAAATGATGTGAAGTTAAGTTGATATCCAATTGTACCCCTGTTATATAGATTAAGATTTGAATTTAGTATGTGTTTAACTAGGGTCACTGTTGTTTCAATAAATGTTCTATTAAATTTTTCCCTATTTGCACTTTATGACATTTTGAATCAAGGTTTTACAACTGTTTCGACTTAGTCTAAAATTGTACATATGTTTACACTAAGTATAAAATAAAGTCATAGTCATAATTGTATTAGAATTATTAATCTTAATATTATATCTTACATATTGAAAAATCTTTTCATGAAGTAAAACTCGAATAATATTTTCAAGATGGCGGGTGGTGTAAATCCATTCATTTCAATAAATTTAATTGTTCCTTTGAAGTAAAGTTAGTGGTTAAGGTTTCACTGTAAGTTTTAAGCCGGCGCAGTGTTCGGTGAACTATTTTCTCTCATATAATAAGTTAAAAATTGCTTAACCAGCATAATTACTTCATTATTAAACAAAGAGTCACATTGATAGCAATACGGATTTTCTTAAAATATTTGTTTCGAGATTCAATTCTTAAATCACCATTATCATAAACTAATTGCGTCCTTCCATTTTAAATAAAAATATAATACGTTAATAGTCAGATAAATTTCATTTCAATCCAAGAAAATCCAAAATTTCTTTAGTAGTTTTTCATTTATTTTTATAATAATAATTATTTAATTGAAATAAACTTATCTATAGTTAAATAATAAAAAAAACACAGATAAAGCGAAAATTATATTAAATTAATATAATAGACCGAGCAGCCCCGTTTAAGTCGTAAAATTATGGTTATCTCATACTCGTATATATGTACATATATGATGTATTGTATCGCTCCCCGGGACTGCGGGTTGTCTTGAATTAAGTTTTTGTTGAGATATACGAATCGTAAGCATGAAGGTTTTATATATTTAGAAGATATAGTTCGTGGTTGTCATTAAATGTCAGAGGCTCTCTCTCATTGTAAACCGAATTAAATGGGTTGTCTTATTTCTATGCCCTAACAATATACATACATACGTCTTCGTTGGCTGTAAATATTAATACGTAATTATCTATTTAAGTGATCTAAATTTGCAGGTATTCTATCTAGTTTATAAAACTCGGTTCATCATCACTTGAAACCAGGATATCCTTATACGTAAAAATAAAACGTATATATACATGTACGCATACATTCATGTACGCATTAGTAAATGCGTATAAATGCATCGCATTGTCGCGTTGGTATTTCGAGAAAAACGCTGGCGAGTGTCAGTGTCCATTACGCGGTAATCAATCATCGGGTATGTATGTATATGTATTATGGGTTTCAATCTGCCCTCGCGTCACTTTTGGCTGCGAGGCTTTCGACACGGTCGCAATCAATACACCGGATAAGTGTGATAGCACACGACGACACGTTGCCCCGTCGACATCCCTTTATGGGTGCACCGTAAGCACCGTTCCTTGGCTGCGTTTAGATAGAGAAGTAACATCCAAATGAGAATGGTCGTGGTTTTTTTTCCGCTATACTCAGAGCCATGGTAACGCCCTGCTCTACAAAAACTATAATATGTTTTCTTCATTTAGCTAAACTATTTTACAATGTAGGTACCTTGACTATTTTGTTGAATGTTCGTGGTGAGAAAACAAACGCTGGATATATCGTTATAAATGTACAATTCCGAGAGGAAATATATTTTAGGTCATATATACATATATGAACGGAATTTAAGAATATAATAATCAATAATAAAGGTCTAGGGTTTAGGCGAGTATGTTTTTATTAAAAGGTAGAAATTAGTCGATCTGCTTAGAAATGAGGTTAGAAAAAAGTAATTTATCATTCAAGTTGGCAAACATGATAAATTTTAAAGTTCATTCAAGATTAGAGTAACTGACTGTGACTTTTACTACTTCCGCCTTTCCTGAAAGTAGTTATATTGGGCGTTTTTAGAATTACTTTTTTTATTAAATACATACACCAATGACTGTTCAATATCCATTGGTTAATAAAATTGATTACATATTAATTTGTTTCAGTATGAAACGTCTTCCAAGGCGTGTACATCATTTTTAAACAGTCTTACTTACTACTTACCACATTATGAAAATAAGTAAATGTCTCGTTCAGAAATGTGGACGTTCATAATATCTAAAGCAACCTCAAACTGATCAAAAAATATAAAGCGATGGTATATACTTTATGGGAAAATCCCGACGCATTCCATTGTCGCCTTTATATATACTGATCACAACGAAACATCAACTAATGCTGCACTCAGAACGTTCATAGAATTAAAAGAAAAATATCAAACATATACATAAATATTTTGGAGATCTCCACACACAACCATATGTTCCCAAATGGAGAACTAAGACAGTGCCCGTATTACGGTAACCCCACATTTAATGTACTGCATGTGTACGTATGTAGATGTAATATGTATATACTCATGTAAATATATTTACAGCTAGCAACAGAATAAATGCTTGTGCTCATTACACGAATATTTGTCCTGAGAGGGAATCGAACCCACGACCCAACGACTGAGCAGGCGCGTGCACTAACCACTGCACCAATGAGCCAGTGTATCCCAAGTACCGAGCTTGATGAGCATCGATACCGCGCGCGCGCATTGTGTGAAGTGCTCTTAACGAGTCGAGTGTTGATATACAGAAGAGGGATCATTTTTATTATTTTATCACTTGATTGGATCTCATTTTTTAATAATGTCATGTTCAAAGAAGGCTATGATATTAAATAACTCTATATCAACGTCATCATCATCCTCCTGCCCTTCTCCCAATTCATTTGCGGTCGGCGCAGTATGTTTTCTTCTTCCATTCATCCCTGTTTTTCGTCGTCTGGTCATTCACGCCTTTTATCTTATTACGTCATCTTTTCTTCGGCCTTCCTCTGCTTCTCCATCCATTCAGATTCATATCCATTGTTATTTTAGTTACATCAACTGTACATCAACGTCTACCGCGGATTTAGCGTGTGGTTTCTTAATGAGAACTAGACCAAATAAAATTTATCTTGTGAACAGTAGAGGAGTTTATGCGCTACGGTATTAAGTGTTTTCATATTTAATGTTCTCTACAGGGTATATGCAGATGTATTTATTATCTAACGTTGCTGTTTTCCTACACGAGATCAGTATATTCATGTATAAGGCGTTTCTATAATAATAATAAAATAATATACATTTTATTTCAGATGTAAACATCCATAGATTGTTAAGAAATCAATTAGGTTATTAAAAAAACATTGCTGTCTCTGGAATAGAGTAATTGGATCTGGTACCAATCGCCTTTAGAATGCAGCTGTTACTGTCACTTAAATAATGTTGTTCTTACTTCTGAATTAGTCTTAGCAAACCTCAGCTTACAACGCACATAACAATAATCAAAGATCCCGATGCAGCGGCTGTAACAACTATACAGTTAGTTGAACATATGAACCCAGACGCACATATGTAGATTGGTCAGTGACACGATTTATTTATTATAATAACGAAAAGAAAACGATAATATGAAATTAATAACGATACCGGTGAAAGGCTGAGGCAAAAGTACTTTTATTTTGTCCTTAAATACTTTGAAACTCTATTGAAATACAGTTATATAGTATGCAATCCACAATACTGATAATTCAAATGCTATACGATTGTTATCTGTGTAAAACATTCCAACCCTCATAAGTTTGGAATTCGGTTAACCCTCTGTCGATTATTGTCTCAATATAGTTCATTTCAGAATGGCATAATGAAAAAACACGTCTGGACAACACGCTGTGTTCTCTGTTTAGGAGGAAGCGAGCATGCGGGCTCAGGTG
>DWQQ01000110.1:0-14258 GCA_018244775.1 Oxynetra roscius flavomaculata
AATACAGAATACGCGTTAACTTGGTATACAAACCTTGTTTTACTTATCGTTATGCATATATCTTATACAAAGATTATGTGGATACTCTAAAGAAATACTACGCGGGTAAAATTGTATAATGTTGATACGTATATGTATCGCAAACGTCTTACAAACAGTAAAACACGCGCTTCTTAACTCTCATGCGAGCAATGACTATTACTTACGTCAACCTCGCTTTATTATTTCCCATATTAAGTGACACAAATCTAGTATGCATCCTTTCACATGTATACACAGAGTTTAACTCGTTGTTGCTAGTCAAATATTTACCCAGTCGAAGAGTAACTAGTGTAAAACAAATATCTAGCACATGTACTATTTTCGATATGGAAGACTCTTCAAGGATCTTATATGTTTATCTAAATTTCGTTTATGGAACTTGATATGCCAATTATTTTTATGATAAAGGATTTTGGAAGTAGATGTTACACAGTGTAAATACATTGCGGTATATATTTTATAAAAATACATACAAAAGTGTAATGGTACATATGATTTTACAAGATTTTGGAATATGTTTCATTGATATTTGAAGCATTTTTTCCTAAAACATGGACCTCATTAGTTACTGTACGAATATTTTAGACAAATTTTGACATTAAACTCTCTTTCTAATGACACTAAACTCTTTTTCTTACACCACTCATGAACATTTAACAGTTTCCATTATGTCTAGCTACAGCTACTTATGTAACATTACGTAAGCCTTATAATGGAAGCAAATATAACAACATTAATTAATTTTGAGATATTTACAACACACTTTACAATTACATTGAAATAAAAAATATTGTATATCATTAAAGCGCATCATTTTGTTTTCACACTTTTCAAGTCAAACCCCAAGTAAGTAAGAATAATTAAAAATCTTAAATTAACAATAAAAACAAAATTGCACGTAAACAATCTACTTAGTATAATTTTGGCACTAATTATCTGTGGCACTATAATTAACTCGTGTTTCTGGATCTTGAACTTCACTAGATTCAATTGTTTTTATCTCACTATCTTTCTCACTTTCAAATGTTTTTTCCGAAGGCATAGCCATATCTTCATCCTCAGACGAGTCTCTGCCTGCAGAAGGGATCGATGCCATAGATCCGTTAGGCTCGCGATATTCCAGTTTCGTGGGATCCTTCTCGTGCAATTTGCGCGCAAGCGTCTGCAAACTTGCTAAAGAACTTGCACAATCTGTCGTATCAATGTCTGTTAAACTCACACCCGCTCGTTCTATTTCCGTGAATGTGCCGAATGGCAATTTGAACAAACACTCAAGGCGCATGACGTGCATTTTACTTCTTAGATGTTTCGCTAAATGTCCATGTATTCTAAAAGCTATATTACAATCTGAACATCGAAACGGTCGCGGGTTAAACGACGTCGCTGCACCGAATGTGGAAGTCATTGACACTTTATTATGATGTGAACCAGAGCGTTCATGCTTCTGAAGATGTCCACGGGTTCTAAAGCTGACAGCGCAAACGCTACATCTGAACGGCCTTTCCATATAGTGTATATTGAGATGCAACCGTAACTGCGATGTCTTAGTGAATGTTTTGTTGCAAAAATCACAAACTCTCCGTCCGTCCTCCATAAGCCTCCCAGGCGAATAGGACTGCGTATTTTCGAATTCCTTTCCTTTTGTCACTTTAAACGCGACACCCCCTACACCTATAACCACTTTACGAGCAATTGGATCATGATCCAATGGTGGCAACTTCATTGAGTCTTCCTCCGAATTATTGAGATCATCTAGCTTTGATTTCTCTTCAATAGTTTTTGCGCCATTACTATCATCACTTGAATTATCTATTTGGTTTTGTAATGTATCATCGCGAGTTTTAATAAGGTTTATTCGTGCGTGCTTTAAATACTCAGATACCACATGTTTTGCATTTTCAGAACCAGAACTAGGTGTTCGAGCTCGTTTAAGTTCAGCAGGCGCAGTTTTTGGCTGTGGCGATTTCTCACACGCTTTTACAGTGTCCTCTTTAGTATTAGGCACATTTTTGAAATTGTTATCATTCGCATGTGTCAAATTAATTTTGGTTACAGCCACAATTTCACCATCGCTTTCTCTGAACATAGAGTTCTGAAGTTCAACCCTGCGCATTTTACTTAAGTTACACGTAACTTGGCTTTGCTTAATTTTTGAATCCAATAGTGCTCTTTCTGTCAAATATGTATGTAACATAGGTTCACCATTAGACCATTGGCTCTGATGTTGAGGTAGCTTGGCTGTGTTTGATGCAAGTGATGCAAGTACGCTGGACTCTCGGGCCGTTGGTATTTCAGGAATACTGGGAGACACTCTTAAATCACTTTTGCTAAGGTCCATTGGCTCGTTATCAATGTCTACTCGTGAATCTATTCCGGTTCTAGTAATTTCCGATAGTTCTGGGGAAAACTCCAAAGGGGCAGTATCCATTACAATCGGAGAATAAGGATACGTTGATGGTCTAGCACTTGTAATAAGGCCCGGTGTAGCAGATGTAGCAGGTCTAGTGCCTCCCAAAGACAGTAGACAATGGGCGGCTTCATGCTCTGGTAAACGCGACTTACAAATTTCTGTATCTGTAAAATAATATGAAACCCACTTGGTTAAATATTACAAACAGTATTATTATATTATTTAATCATTACGACTAGTGATCACTTGTGACGTTATATGCGTTTATCGTTTTCATTACCTAAAGCTTGTATATTGAATAAAAATAACACCACGATTTTAATAAGACCATGTCGTAAACATTTGTGTTTCTAATATTGTAATATTCAGCTTGTCATAAATCTGAGCTGGACGCCGCTATAACTCATACTCAAAGTTTATTTGAAGCATACATTGTAATCAACTTACCACTTGATTCCGTCTCTCCCTCATTGCCCTCATCGCCATCCGATTCAGTTTCATCATCGGTTTCGCCTGAACACGGGGTATGCTCTGCACCTTCTCCGTCATTACCTTCGTTAGGATTTATACCCAGCTCACAACACTTCTTATAATGAGCTTTACTTTTCATGTGTTTTGTTAGGTTCCCTTTTGTTTTAAAACTGGAATTTGATAAAAGTTTCTTTTGAATATGAACTCAAATATAAACATTATGTTTAGATTAAGACTAATCAAAACAAAACTTACCTAAATGCGCAATGTATACACGTATATGGTCTAACGTCTGTGTGTGTTCTTATATGTTTTTTTAACATAGAAGGTTTTTTGCATCGAATACCACACTCTGAACACACATAGCGTCCCCTGCCGCGACCTCGAACATATGTATATTCTTCATTGCTTTCAAAACCCCCTGTTAATTCTTTTTTTGGAGTCGTAGTATTGTCGTAGGGATTAACTTTAAAGTCCTCTGCCTTTTTAGCATCAAGAGATGATACCTAAAAAGAAATAATTTGCACATGAATACAAATTACTAAAACTTATTTAACGTATGAATCGTTTTATCTTAGTAAACTTTCAAAACCATAACTAGTAAATTTTTTTTTAAATACATTAAAATGCAAAAATATAAAACCTACATTATCTATATTTACATTTAAGACCCGTTCTTTGTAATATTGAATATATTATTATATAAATATAAAATATTATATTATATAACATTAATTTCATATTTTGATATTTTTAAAATAATTTAAAAATATAATGATGCTGTAAGAGTATACTAAAGATGTTATGGTTATGTACCTGTTTATCCTTAGCATTTTTATTCCATTGCGATGAATGAGTCAATATAAGATCCTGTTTGATTACAGAGACGGCCACGCACTGCGGTCGATGACGTGAGTCATATAGAGACATAGCAGACGACGCTGACAATCCCAGCGGGTCTGGCGTCAACTCTGATAATAACTGTAAACATATTCATGCATTCATGTCACAATCAACGATTCAGTGTTATATTGTAGCAAATTGTTAAGATTTAATTTACCTGCCAATTACTGTACATAGACAGAAAATGTTGATTGGGCACGTATGTCGGCTGCGGGCGGTTTATGGTACAGTAAAACACTTTAGTGGAGCATTTGAGACCCAAGTATGTGTACGCATTTCCATTTAAATATAATTGTCCATAAGCTTTAGCCGGTCGTGGCGTTTCTGGAGATACCAATGGCATTGTGTTTGCATTTGGAGTTATACCATGGTGCCTCTTTGGGGTGAACGTGCCAGGTTTGAGCGGCAAAGTTGATGGCCGCAAAAATTTTGGTTTTCTCTCGTCCGTGTTGGTGTTAACTGTTAGGTTTTTTTGAAAATACGATGTCTCTGATCTCTCATTTGCAATGGAAGTTTGATCGTTGTCATGTATATTTAAATTTTTTTGAACTTCCGACGAACTTTGAATCTGGTTATTATATATTTCCGCTTTTGTTATCAAGTTTTCAAAATTGAAATTACGTATTTCATTGGCCTCTGCTTTTATATCAACATGTTTTGACGCTATGTGGTGACTATTTTGCTCTTTGCCTTTTTTGCTCAGTATATAATTTGTGTTTTCTTTTAAAACTGGCGTTCTAGGAAATCCGTCACAACTTCTTTTCAGAGCTCCATCTGCTCTGCCAGTTGATGTTCGAATTATGTTTGTGGTAAAAGTCGTTGTATCGTCAACGTTCTTTATTTTAATTATAGGCACTGTCGACATATGTGGAATGTCTGCATTAAGATTATCTTTATTTTGACTGAATTTCTCATGTTCTATGTGTGATAGTTTCAAACTAGGACTTTGAACATTACGTGATCTTTCAAAACTAGAAACTATTGGAGTTTTCACAGCGGGACTTTTTACTCGTAATAACTCTTGTATGTTATCATTAGGTATCGGCAACGAAAGTTTATGTACGTCGCCGTTTACAGACTTCGTTGATATGTTGGTGTTTCCAACGAAAACGCCCGGCGTATTTGGTCCTGTTATGCCGGGTACATGGGGAATTAACTTGCCTCCGTGTAAGATCGTCGTTGCACCATTGGGAGACGAGGATGGGCTAAGGGGAGGCAATGTTAGAGGATTATACGCTGTAATAGCACTAAGAGGTGGAAATTGAAAATGATCGTGAATGTTGAGCATGTTCTGAGCTGTTGCTGTTGACATTGTAATTCTGGGTGTCTGGGGTTGTGGCGTACTTATTATTTCCTTTGGCGTCGGCGGATTGTGCACCATTGTCCCACCGGAATGCAGGCCTGATCTAACCACCACACTACTAGCTTCAGAATCATTTATAAATTTCGAAGGAGAAAGATTTTGTTGTACCATAATTGGAGAAAGTTGGTTTTTGCTAGGTTCAATTCGTAGTGTAGTGGTGCTGCCTGAATGGTCAACAATTTTTACTTCACCTCCAAACATTTGAAGAGAAGTAGAACTGTGCCTCATATGTTGTGAAATTTCCTCAATTGAGCGCAATGTTATTTGATTTGTATCTGTACACCTTATCTTAGGCTGGGGATATAAATCTGCAGAACGAGGCGCAGAGATCTCTAGAACACCTGGACTATAAACCTCCGACACGCTATCGATTCTTCGTTTTGGACTGGAGTCTTTTATTTTTATTCGTAAATTTTCCGTTTTTCTGTTAACATCTGAGGATCCTCTTGTATCCACAAGACGAGTATTGCCCAGTAACGGGCCTGGAGACGGTAAAGGAGCTATTACATCGTTACATTCAGTTTTTGTTATAACAAGATTATCTGGCTTCGACTTTAAATTCTGCAACTTTGCAACACTTAGTTTGGTAGTTGTGCTGGGTTGAGTTTCGGGTAGTCTAACATTAATGGAATTACTTCTCATAAATCCATTTTCCGGTCTTGTTTTTATTTCTTTTTGCAGATTGTTCACTGATGAAGGATTATTAGCTATATTTCCTTTACAGTAATACATCCTGTGTATTTCGAAATTGTCAGCACTTCTAAATATAATTTGACACAAAGGACAAACATAAAGGGGTCCAAGTCCATCCAACAATTCACTTGGCACATTAGATAAACCATTTGTTTTATTTTTCAGCAGAAGATCTTTTATTATTGATCCCTCAGGATTCAATGGATGTTTTTGATCTTCGAAATAGGTAAAACTTTCCGAATGAGATCGTTTTCTGAATGTGTTATCAGTCTCGTTATTATTTTTCGTTAAGTTTAACGGTATTACATCCGATTTTATGTCAATTTCAGATATAAACTGCTTACTTTCTGCTATTTGTTTGATTTTACCATATTTTTTTTGCAAAGGTGTATCTATAACATCAACAATGGCCTCATTATCTGATATAATTTTAGAGATATGTTCCGTAAGAAAGTCAGCGTTCGATGAAATCGTTTTCTTTATCTTATCTTTTTCGTCAGCGCCTTGATAAAACGCTGCTCTGAACTTGGGTTTGTAAATTGTTTTTGATTTATTATTATCATTCAATGAAAAATTCATGCTTATCGATGGTGCGCTGTTGTCGTTTAACTCAGGAGAAGAAAATTCGCGAGATCGGGTATTTTCGAGGCGAACGATTGAAGCATCCGATCCCGTATCAGAAAGAGAGGTGGGCGGTATTGATGTATCACTTTCCGATCCACCAGATAGATCTTCATCATTAATAGCAGTAGATGCATCAGGTCCTTGTAATCTTAAAGCGTGTGTTCTTGACCTTCGATGCTTATATAGGTTAGATTTCGTTTTAAAAGCAAATCCGCAAGGTACACATGGGTAAGGCCTTTCGTTGGTATGAGCTCTGATATGTTTTTGGAGAACCGAAGGCTTGGCACATGGTAACTTACAGTATGGGCATATATAGCGTCCCGTTCCACCACTGTAAGTATCCTTGATAAAATCATTTTCAAGATTTTCAGTCTTATTTGGAAATTCTTCAGGAAAACTGGTCTTACCAGATATTTGAACAATATTATTTACATCGCTTAACCTAGAATTTTCATCACTAAAATTAATTTGTACATTTCTTTCTGAAACTGTCAGTTGCTTGTTATATTTATCTTTAATCTTTTCTATTTCCGGATGGGCTGCTGCAATGCTCCCATTGGAGATTGAGGTATTACAAGCAGCATTTGATTCTCTTTGCCTGTTTTCCTCGCCCTTGGATATATTTGAAGGGAATACTGAGACAGTAGATGCCATTTTTTTAAACTTCTTGTGAAGGTAGCTGTGGTCATTGTTATTGGAGAAATTACTGTCCAAACGTTTTTCTTGTGTCAGCGGCATCGTATCCGCGACCTTTGCACCTATAAACAATAATATGTTAAGTCAATGGGTTTTATATTTAGAAACATTTAAAAGGAAATCGAGACAAATAGGCAATACTAATTCTTTACTTGTAAAAACATAGCTGAAGACGAAATAAATATTTTCATCATTCAATTGTTTTGTGATTTAAATTAAATAACACATAGATTTTAAGAAGAAATAAGATTATGCGAAGAAATGCGATTTATTATTTATATACATGTAAAATAAAAATACTAAATCATACATGTTCCTGGCAATTTAGCAACTAACTGTAATAACTTTCTTTTTCAACTTTCGCTAGACGCACCATAGTCGTGGTTTATTTTGTACAACAATTGTAATAGGAAAACTAATATATTACTTTGATAAATGACTCAATTACAATATAGTATTTAAATATTTTATAGTATTTTAATATTATTTTTTTTACACTTAAATCGTTTTGAATCTAATTTTATTTATTTTTCATTTGTTACAACAACCGCAAAAATTTGCTTTCTTTACATTACATTGCTTATTATATTCCAGCGTATATTGTTTTACGTAATACGGAGACACATACTTAATTTAGAGTTTGTTTTAGAAGCGTTAGCTTGTATTGTTCTACCGTCAACAAGTAGTGAACGCAGCGAGGTGGCGTGGGGATGAGTTCATCCACGGCGCATGTGCCGCGCTATGTTATGTCTATGACTGTACGGCGTGACATCAGCGTGACGTAGCTACCAACGCGCTAACGGCCTAATGAACAAGGGTATCCCCGACTTTTCGTGCGGTATAACTATTTTTAAATTATATATTTTTTAATACACTTTGTAAGTGTTTGAAACATCACAGCTCAGTGATATACTGCCACACATTTTTTTAAATTATATTACAGTTAGATATTCTAGATACAGAAATTTCAATAGTATTCCAAACATGTACTGTTGTAGACATGTTATACATAAAAAGTGGTAAACATTTTTCCCGCGCACAACAAAAGATAACCCCAAAAAAGGATTTTAATGTAACAACATTTTAAGGTATAAGTTATCTTATTCAGTGATTAAGATAAAAAAAACATTTGTCTAATTTTACTACGTTCGGCTCGGTCAAATCGTACTCTAATGTAAAGCGTGAAACGAGCAAGAGAGATGTAAAGAATACCAGTTCGCAAGTGTGGGTGTTAATCTAAACAAAATCCGTACATATGTAGTGGTACAGTACGGATGGCGACCTCGCTTCGCGCTCACTAGAGGCATTCGTGGACGACTGCGTTGCTGCGTTCCAAGAAGGCGTTACAATTTCTGAGAATCGAAGACAGGCAAGCCGCTCCACTCGTTTATAACGAGCCAGCAAATAAGCGCCGTACGCACTACCCACACAACTATCAACCGCCCGTTCCATAGGCAATCGGGCGGATATACGTGCCGCTTGTGTCTGGTGTGCGTTTTTTATTAACAGCTTGCGAAAAACGTCCATATATTTATTCCATACGAAAATATTTTTTATTATACTCTACATCATTTTTCTCCGAAACAGCATGGTATTCTAGATTAAAATGATTTTACTTATACACGAGCTGGAACCTAACGCAACATCTCATAACAAGTAATGAGATGCAGCAGGTCCATGAAGGGTGGTGCGACCGTGCGGCGACTTGTGTTGTAATTGTAACGAGACAAAGGAATCCCGGCGGTCGGCCGCCGCCCGCCGGCCTGGCGCCAGGCCAGGCGGCCCTGGCGACGCCTGTGTCGGCCGCCAGCACGCCGCCAGCTTGTTTTGCCTCCACCTATCACTCGCACCTTACACCGTCACCGCACTCGGAATGCGCCGGCTCAAAGACTAACATTACTTTGGTATGCCTATCTATCCTTGTACACATGCTCTCATGCGCTTATTTCAGCCACTTAAATGTCATTTATTATTTTTATCAGATAACGGCAACACAGCCTGCACGTTTTTGTTTTATTGTGCAAATACAAGTAGAATTAAATGAAAGTGAATTCCTGATATATTTTTATGTTAACACATAAACAATCTTGAGCATTTCATGATAAATAAATAGTTTTACAATAATAAGTTGGTAAAAAAATCAGTATCCCAATTTATGAACTGAAATATATCCTCGATCATAAAACTAAATCTAAATGTTGAACGACAAAAATAAAGTAGATTATAAAACATGATACAGAAAAGTAAATTTCTTTACAAACCGCATATTAATTATATTTTATTTATTTTAAATAATTAAGGTATATTGAAGTGATTTTTTTTTCTGTTGATACACAAAAGTCCTTGACCCATCAATCGTATATAAACGAGTGAAAACACTAGGATCTCCCTAGGTGCCTAGTTCTACGTATTAACTCCGTATGTTGTTAAAACATTGTTGTT
Source organism: Oxynetra roscius flavomaculata (assembly GCA_018244775.1). Taxonomy (NCBI): domain Eukaryota; kingdom Metazoa; phylum Arthropoda; class Insecta; order Lepidoptera; family Hesperiidae; genus Oxynetra; species Oxynetra roscius. The sequence goes on from DWQQ01000110.1 coordinate 9,645, forward strand.
GTTTATGGTTGAACTAAAAAAAATTTCTCACCTGCCGCGGAGTAATTAATCAGTCCACCATTATCCTAGAAGTTGTTTAGATATCATTTGTTTACCCCTTCTAAACATATGTCAACAAGTCCGATAGGCTGCATTTCACCCGCGCGCAAGTGAATCATCGTTAATAATTGCGCGACGATCCACGCCACCACACACACCTTCAATATCGTCACTCGCGTCTCACTCGCACTACCTTACAACAACGCCACTTTCTTTTTCGCGTATAACAATTACCGACGTGCATGTAATTATTTATATTATCTATCGGTAGTAATATTTCGGATGAATGTAAATTCTAGAATACGAGCGACGCACGCTTACACTCCGCGGATGACTGTTCAACTGTTTTTAGTTGTACTTTGTCGTTGGTTCGTTTCGTTCCGTTCGGCTATACACTGAACTCCCCGCGCCGCCCGCGCCCTCTTCGTGCGCCTCCCTGTACGCCCGCTGAGAAGTGATTCATGTCGCGTTGTATCTATCTCCTTCCTTCACCGCAACCGGATCGGTCGCTCTTGGTAATCTAGCTATACCTATCTATGCACGGACTTTAACACCGTCTTTTATTTAATTACAATTAATAACATTCCAATGTAAAACACAATCAATAATGAAATTATCTATGAGAATCGGCGAATAGAGGTAGCAAATATAAAGTTGATTAAATAATTGTTATGCGATTATATTAAATACATAAATATATAAATGAAGTAAGTGTTTATGCAAATATCTACTATCATTTGTTACGGAACTTGCAATTTCTGTTTTTACATATCGGTAGCAATAGCGACGCAGCGTAATTTTCATGCAGCACTGATTTCGTAACGGTTGCGCTCGACTAGAACGGGTATTGGCTTTGTATACCTTCACTCAAAGTAGGTACATTCTCTTGATTTTAAGGCGTTTATAATCCTTTTTTTATTGTAATTTCTAAACTACTCAGACTATGTATATGCCAGTAACATTTTATTCTTTATCAATATATAAACGCAATTGCGGGTAATTTAACAATCCTATATTTAACTTATCTCGTGAACTCCGTATCATTAAGACCTCCTTATCGAAGTTCTGTTAGTAGGTAAAGCGTCAAGCGCATTTAAGCTTATATACATATAAATAAATGGCGTCACACTGGAGATTAATCTTAGTATGTAGTCGCTAAGCTGCGTGATGATAAGTTTCAGTGGAGAAACTCCTCAGTACTCCAGTCTGATATGAATGTATAAACATATTATTTGCAATGATAATTGTAGGCGGCTTATCAGTTAGTGCGGAGGCGATGACGCACGCGTTTTGTCGATAGCGCGCAATCGCTCGATTCTTGGTCAGGAAATGGGCGATACACGGAGCACCGACACAAACAAAATTAAATTTGCAAATTTGACTTTTACTTACGTAATAGTAATATTAAACTTTGTAGAAATCTTGTAAAATAATTATCTGTTCTCAGTCGTAACTCTATTGACTTAAAATAGCCAGTGAATTCAATGTACATTTAGTAGAAGGTAACAAATAGTGATATTAACTTATGTATGTATTATACTTAAGAAAAATTTTGGCGAACTTTTTAAATGCTTAGTTTTCATTATATTCCAAAAGAATTTCCTAAAGATTATGACCCCGAGTGACGCAAATCAAATAATACTACTCGTAAATAACTTAACAAGTATGAGTGATAGAATCATGATACTTTCAAATCTACCGATCATCTATCATTATATCGGGGCGCAGCATAGCTATTTCGCTAATGGCACGGCGAGCGTGGGGGCGCCGGGCCGCGGCGCGGGCACTTGTTGCGTTGTTTAGTTGGCATTCTCGCCTGTTGCCGAGATACGACGTCATATCACGACCTTGAGCCGCACGCCACTGAAAATACCTGCCGTTTCCACCAACTTTCTGATTAACCGACCAACGATTCATATTAATGCCTACCTAACACACATACGTCACAAAACGATACAATCTATTATAGTGATATAGATGATCTGGGCATGACGTTATGTATACAATTTTTTTTTTTTTCGTATAAATAGCTGAAATGAATTTCCCATCAATTTATCATCAACTTGTTATTTTTAATTATTAAGGACTTCTTACAATTATATTTATTAATCTCTTTTTATTAATATAAAGTTATTCGTATCTAATTCTAAGCGAGTCTACACCTCCGTAACATAGCTGTTGTGTAAACGTACTGGTCTGGTCAGGCGCCATAAAGTCGCGTGGGCGGGAAACCCGTCTTTAGTAGTGATGGCGAACGTTGAAACGAACAAAATATTGCACATACGTATGTATACTATAGCATACTTTCTACGTCTTGTTCAGACTTTGAGGATATTTAGTCTACATAACATGTGTACGTTATTTCGTGTTTGTGATAAGAATTTTGTATTAGATAAGGAATATATTGAGAGAAGTTTCGTGTATTCATACGACGTTAAAAGGTTTAAAGTAAACTCGGGAAACGACCGGTGTATCCCACTTTAGTTGGGCTTCCATTGGAACCAGGTCATCGGTTGGCGGCCGGGGTTGACCGCTATTATAATATTATGTCGATGTCGTGTAGCCGCGATGGGCCACGCCCGGCTTCCGATCTCCTTGTTAGGTGTTCTAACAGGGGCTATGTACCGCCTACGTATTTACGGTCAGCTAATGAATAGTGAAATAAAGCACACGACCGTAATATAAAATCATAATGACACTTGTGGACCAGTCTCTTAAAAAGAAGTAAATATCCATTCATGTAATGTATTGATTTTTTTTGTATGTTGTTGATTTTGTTTGTGTTTTTGTGTTGTAACTTTGTCTGTCAATAAACTTTTTTACTTTCTATTTAATGTAATTATTACTAGGATAATTCCGTAGAAGACAGTTTGTCAACGATAAAAAACTATTTTAACATACATAATTATATTATTTATTTGACTCATTACGGCCATTACCTCTGTGAATACTTGTTGCTCACTAACTTGGTTCTTAAATAATCCAATTAGTTGAATGATTTTGGTAATTTTAACCGATCATATCAAAAATCTAAGTGAGTACTGAATTCCGACTCAGAACTGGCAAAGGTTTGGCAAAAAATTTCTAAGATCCTCTAGATTTTAGCCAGCATTTTGAAATCAAACAGTGGAATTCGTTCCAGCCAGTTGCAGTAAATTGAAAATGTTGATTCTACGAGACATTAACATTTGTAACAGTTACCTTGTTGTCCGTGTAGCAGTAAGAAGACATATTCGTTAGAAATATCTCATCGGGGCCATAGTTAAAACTAAATAAAACTGATCATATTTATACATGGTTTGAGCAAGGAATGTAAAAAAACACAATTTATTTGTGATTTCATTTTGACCATCGCATCTTAACTTGGTACCAAAAATTACGTGCAAATCTTCTTCTGCCAAAAATAAACGAGTCACGCAAATCTGGCGGTTTCACGACGTGAACTCACAATAAATGCCAAATATTTTGTCGTAAATATACCTACCTGTCATATATTATTTTAACTTATTGCAAGAAATGAAAAGAGACATACATAGATATTTTAATTCACTTGCCTTGTGCTGAACTTTATAAATTAGTTCTTATAATTACAAATTTGAGGAAAACCTTGTAATGGTGGTAATACATATTGCGAATTAAAATTAAAAAAATATTTTAACAATCTTTAAACTGATACGCATAATATTTACATTTCACTCGTGACATCAGTTGCACAAGTATAGTTAATTAATTAAATGATGTAAAGAAGAGATCGATAATGTACGATTTAAAATATATACATATCATGTAGTGTATACATATGTATTTTGCCACCAAGTACACCTGTATCAAGAGAATTGCGTCATTCTCTGCGAATTCATCCGTTCACATATTAACAACTAAAATCTTCCATATGTGTGAATGCGACAATAATATTCATGACTCAGCCGAAACGAAGCTGAATTCCACTTGACCAAATAAATAACAATTCGTTGTTGCCAGTTTATCCTGAATGACGCTTTTTGTAATTTGCTTTGGATAAAATAAACACTTAGCTTTATATATATTTTTTGTTTTTATTTTATCGAAAATGTAAATATCGGAATGTTGTATGCTACGGAATTAATAGATTTACATGTGACACTGTTTATAAACTTTGAGCAATTAGAGAACTTTAAGATATTTTTCTGCTTGAAATGCTATGCAATCCGAAATAGATTTGGCGTGTGTCCCTTACATCAAATAAGCCCTCGAGAGTGCGATGGAGTGACAGGAGTGAGTTGGATTCAGCTCTTGGCCATACGCCAACCTCGTGAAGCTTGAAGAGATGTTCCTGCTTCCGAGATGCATTCTTTGCACCTACACAGATGATCTAATTTTTTATTTATGTTTTGAAGCAGTTCTGCCACAATCGTTTTATATCCATTGTTCCTAATTTTAGACAATAGCCAATAGTAGTATGAACATGCAATACTATTAGCTCACCGTCAACTTTATATACGTACATAAAGTATTCAAGTATTTGCGTAAAAGAGAGCATCGGTGTAAAGATGAGAAAGGGGATGCTCCGATGGTTCGGGCATCTAGAGAGAATGG
>DWQQ01000111.1:0-14240 GCA_018244775.1 Oxynetra roscius flavomaculata
TTGTTATCCTTTAAGCCTTGTTTCTCGGCATTTTTTACATGCCTCGAGGGCCGCAGGTTGCTCATCCCTGGTTTAAAGTATCTAACGTTTTGATTGCTAACCTGTTCTTTTGATCAAGCTCCTTTGAGTTCAATGTATTCAATGATTATCTAAAGGTGTAAGGTTTCAAGGTTCTCGCTTCACAAGGTTCTCACCTTCCATGCGAATATCTAAGTGAATTCAATTTGAGTTTGTTTTCCCTGTATTAAAAACATACACGCGCATTGCAAGCGCCTCACTTAATGTTTGAATCAAACTAAAACTATTAAATGTTCATCAAAACACCATGTGTAACTCATCGTAGGTGTTACAAATAAAAGTGGCATAACTTAATTAAAAGTCTCATTGCAGATAGGGTTTCTTATATATACTGTTGTATCTACGAGACGCGGTGCCCATTCAACACCAGCTAGTCTGAACGCTCGCTTGCTACTTCACGCCCATAAAAAAGTTTCAACCGCAGACGGCGTTACTTGTAATAAATTATCGCTCATACATTATCGCGTTAGTAACACAAACGTACGCAGTTGCCCCACGTCGTTTGCGGCGTAAAAAATGTACACGCCATTTTGGATTTTATATCAGCGTAATGAAACGTAAAATCGCATACATAAAATTGATGGATGCCTCAAATTTGTTGCCGTTCGTACAATGAAACAATAATAATCCGCAGCTATATATGGCAGCGCCAAATTGGTTAACACATAAATGGGAACCCACATACATTTAAAAGTGACTGTATTTGGCTCAGATTTGGCGTGTTTATTCAAGCTTTGTTGTTGACATTAACACTTTCAGTTACTACCAACTATGGAATATTCAAGAATAATAGGGCATAATTTGAAGGTTTTGTTATTAATGTTTTAATCTCAAGCAGCCATTGTTATTAGAAAATTCCAAATATATTATAATATCAAAATGCACAGGTTTGGCTTAAACATTTACAAGATATATTTACTTGTCAGTGCATTTGAGCCATCACCTTTTTGACAACAATTGAATTTACATTTCATTTTGTTTCAATATTAAGGTTGAGAAATGACAAAGACCTATGAAGAATTGAAGACTACTCGATGATAATCATGCGTGGAACTCATAGTAGAGTTGTAATTTGTCTTTTTTGCGATTTGCAAATGTATAAATGTAGTCATGATCAAATTTTCCAATTAATACTAGGAAGTACTGGAGTCTATTGTTTGATCTGATATGCATATCAAATGAACTTCTGCAATAACTTTGAACAACTGGACAGATAACGACAGTCAAAAAGTGTTTTTAAAATGAACACGAGTAACGAGTTTGAAAACATAATTTTTACATCAAACGTTTCAAAAGCTTTACGTCAATGCAGAAATACTTGGTTATAAATATTTTTAATAATGTGAATATTCTGATGAAACCGTTGATAATCTCACTTTCCTCAGCCAATATATCAAAGCTTTCACTCGGTTGCATTAAGAAAAGCATCACATACTTTGTAACCTCATCATCCCTTTTTCGTACTTCTACATATAGAGAAACAACGAAACCACCAATACATATTCCCATCGTGTTATGAACGTGCATAGATAATCTGCATCCATGATGTAGGGCTAGTTGGCATTCACGTCATGTGCTCACATGAATAGACGATTATGGCGAAAAGGGGTCAAATTGACATATCTTTAGAAAAGGCCTCCTGACTCGTGACTGTTTAAGGGACTCGCTTCACTTCGAGTTACCAGTGGCTAGCGAGGAAATCACGTTACAGGATGACATTGCTGCAAAACGATCATATTTCGAAAGAAAACAAAATCGCTTCGCAGATAAATAATAATTAATTGTAGATAGGACCTACTACAAATCATTGTGCTGAGTCAACCAAGTGACTATCGTCTTCAAGTATGAATGATGTATCAGAAACCTGACAATCAGCTATTTCTTAATACACTCCCATCATTCGAACTAGCAGAACAAATTATTTCTCCAGCGAGAAGATCCTCGTTCGCTCGGCACTTACCGGTTCCCGCGGCACGAGTATGACGCGCGTTGGCTCCACAAGCGTGTGCGGCCGATAAATTCTGCCGATAGTGTTGTTACATTGTCGATTTGAATTTGGGGTCACTTGTGCCTATTCATCTTGCAACTCGAATTTCTCTCGAACTTTGACACCCTTGAACCGTTTTCATATTGGCAGCCGATTGGTATCATGTTAATTTCTTTCTGTTGATGGTAATGTTGCGAGTTTTAGTGTTGTTGGGCTACTTCCTTATTTAAGAAGGCACGTGGGATTTCGGAACCATAAGATCTGGAGCAATAATTTGACGTTTATCGCGTTTTCTCTGGTTTCATTTATTATTTTAAGAGGTTCGCATTCGTGTTGTGTTGCATTTTTGTAGTGGATGGATTATTTATTTGTCGATTAACAGTCTTTTTTGTTGTTTTAGAAATTAATTAAATAAAATAAGTCAGTATGAAGTTTAATTTCAAATCAACAGTTTATAACTTAAACCAACATACTTAAATCGTCCCATAATAAACGGTCATATGACGTCACTCGATCATATCTGTACATAATCAGCTTGGCAGGTCGCTCAAGTCCAGAGGCTCTTGCTAATGTGCTTTCTATTGATTCGATAACCGATATTGTATCATCCCGGAATATAAGTCCAAACTTACTATATAAGCAGCTTAATAAATTCATAATCTTATTAACAGCCATGTTTTTTTTTGTATAAATTTAGGGTTTTCAAATAATAAATATATCACATAATTTCAAAATTGTCATAGTAATTCTACATAGAAAATCTTATCTCGTATTTGTTTTTTCAAATCAAATTCATCTCACAAAGACATTGGTGTAGTTTCAACATAGCGTACAATAGTGATTACCAAAGTTACATTATATGCATCACAACAAGTTACGAAGTAACAACCTGTATAATAGATATCATAGGCTAGTTTTGTGGTTGCGATCGCCGAGATAAACAGACAAGGTCAAGTGTACGCTCCGGGCTATATTTAATAGTGGCATAAAAATTTATAACTATTATGCTTATAATTTTGACCGGTCTGTTCTTGATATGCCCGTTGCGTAAGGTCAACAAAACTGATAGAGAACACGTTAACTGTAAAAACCATTCGTGAGATTACGAAATGCATTCGCTCGAGCGATTACATTGCTTTCAAGATTTTTTTGTCATTACAAATCTTACCAGCTGTATACGAATATAAATATGCAGTCCTTTCTAGTCACACAATGTTTTTTTCTGAATGGTTATTGTGTACGGATGGACGGACGAATCTGCAAGACTTATTATTATAAAATTTTATTTTTGAGGGTTTACATTTGAATCACAGTAGGGGTTAATATTTCATTTCGCAGCTTTGTGTTATTTAGAAAAGGGTGCCGCAACTGGTTGGTCAAAAATTCACGGTATATTAGTCACCCTAATTTTATTTGTTATTCTTATTTCTACTTATAAAATAAAGTCACTCATTCAAAGCACTGCACATGTTTATAAAAATAAAATTTTATCGAAAAATAAAAATTGCATTCCTTTTCTGCTAGCGGTACCCTCAATCTAATCACGTTCGCAAGAGGTAATCACTCTTGTACAATTTTTTGCTTTACGTCAACTTCAAATAATGGTCGAATGCTGGTCGTGGAAGGTGAAATGAAGGACCTTAACCGATCCAGTTTTTTGTGACCGTTCAATATTTGTTCAGTAAATTATAATATTATTATAATACCAATGTATATAATAAATTTGTGTAATTTTGTATTCATATTAAGAGGAAAAACGTCCTAAAGTCTGACCGTAATTGATTGTTGTAATATTCCACCTGAGGGTTTATACGGAGCACGATTTTCGTAATAAAATGACACGGAAGTAATTTGACAACATGGCCTCCTGACTTCCTGGTAACGTAAGATTTAACTCCAACCAAATTCAATGATCTTAATGTATCAAAATGTTCTCTGTATCGAAGAGAAAATATCTTCATTTGAGTCGAATGGAACGGCAAAATAATTGTAATTGGCTTTTAACGATAAATTACAATTTTAATGACGATTTTATTTGTTGCCGGCAGAAATGTAAGGTATGGTATAAATGGTACTTAGCTCAAAACCTTTGCGCGTACAATTTCGCAAGTAGTTTTTTTAATGCTTTGTTAGTTCCCGAATCGAATTTGTAACTTCTTGGAACTAATCCAGAAGACAAACATGGAACAGTAACGGAATATCCAGCAAATACAGTTGTATGTGGTGCGAATCTAAAGAACACATTGAGCTCTAATCGTGTAAAGATGTAAATAATTGGAAACCTCCTAGCAATGTTCTTACTGCAAAACTTAGGTCTCGTTTTTCTCTTTCATTCCCTAACAAATCTCCGAAAGTTGCGTTCCTTTCTTCAATGTTAAATCATTCTTTCATCAATTGGCTGATAATAACGCTCAGTACGGGATACGATCTTTGTTCCTCAAAAGTGATTTGTGGTTTAAATTATTTCTGTGTATACTCATATGATACTTGGATGTAAAATAAACAATATGGCGCAATGTTGCGAGCATTATACAATATGCAACATCATTGAAAAATATACACTAATGTATCTTCCGTGAACAGTATATGCTTAGTCGTTCGCATTTAATTCGCACGACTACAGTAGACACACATTGTTAATGATCTTTAAGTCCCAGAGCTGGACATAAGAGGGTTACACTAGGAAGCGGTGATGTGTTTGCATTCTGTTACGGAACACATTAATATTTGATTTGAGCTGTTTGTTTGGGATCGAAGTTTCCGTACAGTTAGATAGTTTGATGTTCAACATCGTAGACCACAATGCAATGCAATTACGAGTACTAACACAAGTGGCGTCACACAGCAGTGGTTACACTCACCGAGCAAATATTATCGTTAAATATAACGTGAACACGTCTTAACAGATTTATATATAATTATAACGCATAGATATAAAAAAATATGTTAGTAGATTTTTTCTTAGGAATATTATAAAAATGGCAGACACAGAGGTGTTAAGTGTAGGAACACTACGCCGGCTTAAGTGTTAAATGATGAAATCGATAACGTTCTATGCAGATTAAAAAAGAAAAAGTTAGCTCGAGAGAAAAAAAGCAAAAACTCTCAGGCTATTCATTCGCTCCCCACAATTATGATAACATCGTATCAAGCGTTCACTAGATATACGGATAAGTAAATGAGCACTTAGCGGTGCAGGTAATGAGTGCATAATCCAGTTTGCCAGTGGGTCAAGTTAGAAACGTGTACAGAACAGGAATCGAACGAAACATTACAATTATCGATTATTAACCACTTAGTCTGAGGTGAAACTTTATGACGGCGACTGGGTTCGAGCGCCTTTCCCTCTAGATTGAGTTGAAAATCATTCGGTTTGCCGTATAGATAAAAGTTAAGTATAACATTTGGATTCACAAACCTGGTGACTTTTGAACATGCTTTAAAATGTGGTGCAGTAAAAGAGCATTAGGTACACAAAAACATGGCCAATGGACAAATTTAAAATACATAATAAAAATACTGTCATCATACGAGTAGCAACTTCATCGTGACTTGACACACGTTATTGTTTATAAAGTGAAAAATATTGTAGGCGAAATCACATAAAAATAAATATAAATGATCACCAAACTGATGAATACAAACTAATTAAAAACATTGGAAATCTAATTTCAAAAACAAACGAGAAAATCTAAATACCAATTACTCTATAATCTAATTTAACTCGATTCCGACAAAGAAAATCACGAGTAGCAAAGAAAATAATAACTAATTTTGAAACAGATGAATGAAAACAATTTATAGACAGGAATATTTCAACGACGTAAATAATAATGTACCATCGTGTGCGGGTGAGCGATCTAGTTACAAAATATGTGTGTATAATGTATAAAAATTATAGGTCGTAGTGGCACTGGTTGAATCATTGCAAAATCTAGATCTACTATGTCGACTAGTTTGATGCAGAACGCGAAGCTGAAGCTATTTAAACTGCAAATTGCAGGCAGATGCTGGACACTGCAAGCCCAGGACACAATGCAATGGCGCTGAATAGGGAAGGCCGAACTCCTACGATGGACTCAGGCAGATGATGATAATGATGACTATTTGTAAAGTTAATAGAAATCTTATTTACTTATTATTGAACTAGTATAACAGCGAATCGCGAAACCAGTAAATCGGTGGCACGTTCCTAACACAGAAGAGTTGTTTAATTTATTTGAGCAGCCTTGAGGTCAACGAATTCAACGATTGCTTAGTGATTGCCCACATTAAATCAAGCCGAGATCTCAATTCCATTACAATTACTTAAGGTATATTTATGTAGGTCAAATGGAAAACCAATCTTTTTCCTAGTTTTTGTGTACAATACCTAAATGGACTATAAATATCTCCATTACATATAAGTTTATATTTAATGATATGCTATATTTTATTGTAATTACATAGGTAAAAACTTATCTGTTTTGAAAATATTATGGCATTATACACTCAATATTGTCACGAACCTCAATAACCGTATTCACTTTAAAAGTCAATAACAATATATCAAATTCTAAAATGTATCCATCCGAAGTTCAGGGATAAAAAGCAAAACAAATAGCACTTAATCTTAATACGAAGGATTCTAAATATCATTACAGTAAATTTATGATTTTTGTAAGATAAATTGAATACTAGACTGGCTTGTGATTTCCTGTATTATAATGTATTCGAGTCGAGCGGTCGACTCACCGAGCTTCGAAGGTTGTCATAGAGTATCGATGTAAAAGACAGGTCAATTGCGTTTAGAATACAGAGCGGCATTAAACATGTGTCTAAGGCAGTTTCCGTAACTCTATTAGTATATACGGCCATTAAGGTCTATGTTGCTAACAGGCTTCAATTGTATCAGTTAATATCGAATGTATAATTCAGTCTGAATGTACGGAAGCTGGTGTTAATAGCTAATCGAGTTATAGCTTACGTTAAATGTATGTGCCAATATCAGTGTAATTGTAGACTTTTGCGAGTAAACACTAGTACCAAACATTACATTGCCTACTTTATTTTATAACTGAATATATATTTGAAAAGAAATCCAAATATAACTGACTATTTTAAAACAATGCAAAGCAAAATAAAACATTGAAACAGATAAATGTATGTGATAATGGAAATAATATGAACACATTGCATATTATCCTTTTGGTATAATATGAGAATTGATGACGGATATAAATGTTACGACTTATATAAAGAGAAAAATAAATGGCATAGCGGTAATAACAAACAAGTTTCTAGTTAAAGAAACAGTCACACACACGCAAATCTTGAAATGTGCAACATAATTAATGAATTGCAATAATCAACCGTTACTGTGAATGGTAAATACATATATGTATATGATAAAGTAGAAGAATATATAATATTAATATAATATCTGGATAAAATCGAACAGTAGTCTAGGTAGATGACGTCAAAAGTGAATTGTCCTTTACATAACATTAACGAATAAAAATGTAGTGTTGTGATGAGCGATAACAAACCATAGCCGAGCGTAATTATTTGGATGCACGTGAAAATCTAATAAGGAAAAATAAAACAAACAGTCACGAAGACAATGAAATGCAAAGAACCGATTAAAAGACTATTGTAAATTTATTCCGAGAGGTTCAGCCCACGTAGGCAGAATATCAAAATTACGTATAACGTGTCTGTGTGTACGGTTAGTAATCACGTCACGTAACGTGTCGATGTGTGCGGACTGGCAATAGGTGATTTTTTTATGCCCCAGCACGCAGTATTTATTGAATCCTGTATCGTTGCGTAGATCAAACCCTGGAACTCGACTTGCACGACTGATGACCTTAGAATTGTTAATGATAAGAGCACGATTACAGAATATCCGTAAGCCCCAGAAAGCATTGTTTTTGAGGTAATGTTTTTGATATTGCCTTCAAACGAATAAGCTAGAAGGTTTCAAATATACTTGAATGTGCCATGGTTTTCTCATACATCAGATCATAACAAAATATTGTCATAAATAGAATGTGCTCTTAAGTCAAATAATTTTGACGACATCAATTTGAAGGTAGAATTTATCGTCTAACATGAATACGGATATACTCGTATTTTACCGTCCTTGCAAAAGTGATGTCAACTCTTTGAATACTCCGATATCAGTAAAGCTAAACTTTGTAACAAAACATACAATAAAGTTATTGAAAGAACCGAAACACCGATACACGTTGTTATTCTTTGAAACGTGCAGTAAAATACCTCATAATTTAATGAAAGCAGCACTAACTTTGTACTGACCGTCGACTGACTGAACTACTACAATTTTATTTGGGCAATATAATGCAGATTCTTGTCCAGGGATTTCAACAGTCAGACAAATCTATATTCTTATGACCATCTTTACGAGAGTTGAAAAGATTTTACTCAAATGTTTGATTTGAATCAAAAAGCTATTGACTTTGAGGAGAGACTCTTTACATTCAATTTATGTCTATGTAAAAATATAATAGAGTCCGTCTGAGCTTACGTTTATGGGTGCATCCACCTCGGCTCTTTGTAGATTTTATTTTGAAACATAAATTATTTTGTTTATATTATGCTAGGTACGGTAATAAATTGTGTAAGGCTTGTCCACGTTTCCAATGAATTATGTTTCTTCTTTATAAAGAGAGAATGTCTAATGGATACAGACTATTTTATAACATGACCTTACAATGGTGGTTCGCTGAGCGACGCGTCGTTGTCGTTCGTACAATTAATAAAATTTGGTACAGCCATTTTGTCAATTTTATGACTGTTCAACGTCAGTAATTATGACCGCAATCTGTTCGAACAGTTTATAATAAAATTTAGTACATGTATAAATTTAAATAGATTGCAATAAAATTTGTTAAAGATACAAAATTAAATATACAAGATACAAACTAGAAATGTAATACATATTTTTACATTGGCACGAAACGGAAGCAGACTGTATAGTCTCCATAAACTAATATAGAAGAAGAAGGATATCTTGATGAACATTCATTAATCAGTATCATCTCATATCACCTAGCATTAGAGTTCGAACTCAATGACGACAATGTGATAACAAAGAAAGAAACCATATTCACCAAAACTAGAAAACTTTGTGGCAGTAACCAATTCTTTCAAGTGTTCCCATTAAACTTCCACTTGTGGCCATGAACGAACTTGTGGATGTAAAGAAGGCGAGCGGTGGCAGCGCAATTTGCATTGTCATTATTGCAGACGCCGGAGCAGATTAACGTTGCGAACAAACATTTAAGTGCAGACACCGCGATTCTACTTTGTATATGAGTTCTATTTAAGTTGGAAGTTTTTCTTGTATATTTGTTTAGTGCGACCGCTGAGGTAAATGACTATTAATAGTTTAACGAGTCGTCGTGTAACTTTCCTACATTGATATGGTTTTCTGGATTTTATGGTCGTTATAGCAAATAATATAATCACAAAAGTATGTAGTAGATTTTTTTATATGGCATGTAAAAGCGTTTTATCATAATTCGTGATTTTCATATGATTTATATTTTAATCTCACTAGTTTGATAAATATAATAAACATTAATGACGGGTCCATTACTCACATTTTTCATACCACTTTTATTCCATAGTTCAGTTAACTTCGATGTTCACGGAAACTTTTGCTCGTTCCGAATTTCAAGTGTTCAAATTCTAGAGTTTTACATAAGTAATAAATAGCTTTATTAACATAGAGCAAAGTATAGGATAGAGTTCAAATTTTCTACATCATAAAACATTGTAAGGCTGTTGATCCTACCGTCTGGATTTTCCGTAAACTCAGTGTGCTCTTAACATAAACGCAAGGTACGGTTAGCAGACACATCTTGGTTATATTACAGAAATTATATTTTAGAATGTACTTTGCAATTTTTGAAGAATGGAGCCAACCTTTCTGAAGAATGCTTTTAAATTGCTGTCAAGGTTTCCAACCAGGAGTAACGACTAACAATCGGGACGGACTGAACGTACAAAACTTTGTTAAACATTTTAACAAGACATGTTGTTGAACAAGATAGATTTACATTTATTTATCTCAATACCTCGTATATTATTCTTTATGATTCCTACATTAATTGAATTGATAATATTTCTTGAACTATTAATGTTTGCTAGAACACGAGTTGTATTTTATACATTTTTGCTATCGCTACATGTGTACCGAAACTAAGTTGCGCTGCCAAGGCAACATATTAGTCCCTGTAGCGGCAAAACAAAATATTTGTGCGTCCTTTTGTACGGTGTTGTGTATTAAGATAAATGCATTTTATTCATTTGATAACTTGATTATAAGGAGCTTCTTTAAACATATATGATATCAAAATATTCGCAATGTTTAAAGCGTAGTAAAACCCATATTCACCGTAATCTATTTCTATAATAATTCAGCGATCCACCCTGTAATGATCTTAGGTAACGTGTCTTGTTTTATATAAATTTGTGCAGACTATATATTTTCATGGGTATTGGATTAATATTTAATTCATTGTAGCGGTGTTATCCATAATGAGTACATATCTGGAAAAGAGTCTTTTACCTGAATTCTGTTTGACAGTTGGAACTAAAAGCACCAATTGCTTCTATTACTTCCAGATGCAAAGTTACATTTCCGCCCCCGTTGGTTGATGGATTCAGATAAAGGTTTCGTCCCAACAGACGTTTAGATCCCTTATGCCATATTTTTGCATATTTATAACAAAAGTCCTTATTCCTTAAATTTCATTAGTGTTTCACCGTGTGTATGTTTGGACTCGTTCCTCCTTAACGTATTGATAATTATACCGAAAGGCAGAAAAAACGTAACGGCTACGGCAGTGTTATTGAACGATCGTGAATAAGGTTTATCTATAAGCCGGCAACAACTAATTTCCGCGTTGTAATTGAAACCGACCGTTAATCCATATTGAAATGAACACTTTTTGTGTTTTGCCGCCGTACGAACTTTTTCTAATAGTTTAAAAATCGAAAAGTTGTGGCTGAAAATTTTTTTGCACTTTCAATTTAAACATTTTTAGTCACTTTTGTTCGCGTGTTTTTTTTCTGCATTCGTCGTTTTTGCTGGCTGTACGTGCAATGTCAAGGTAATTTTTTTATCACGACTCTTTCTATTTTAGATATATCAGTTACGTGCCATGAGGCCGCGAGTTTATTTGTTACTTAAATATTTACGAAGAGTCAAATTTGTTTATTTGGTAAGTAATACCTTTTTGTTTACTCAGATGTTTATTTAATTTTATCTACACTTATAACTTGAGTGAACGAGACTGGATTTTTTTCATTTTGAAATATCAGTAGAAAATTTCAAAATAAGAATAAACAAGGTATCAGAAGAAAATTCATAAAGAAATAATGAAGTTCTATAATTTTCTAGAGAAATATTGCAGATATTAATTAAGGGTATTTCTTAATTAATGCCTCCGGAAAATTAGATTAGCTTATTACATATAAGTTAAGACAACGAATAATGTTGGTTAAATGCTAACAGAGCAGTTATGGAGCTAAAACATGAGATATTATCTTGAATGTAGTCGCTGTCGATTTATTGACTTTCAACTTGGAATCAGGAAAATTTCTACGCCCAAGTTCAAGCTGATGTTAGGCGCGCGGTCTCAATATGAAAACTTGGAGACACCCAAAACACTGCACTATTAAACATGTAGATGAAACTCGAGTTTAAGTTTAGAACTACTTTAAAATAGCAGTTTAACAATTTTAAGTTTGATTCTTAAGTTACAATTTTAGCCAAAAGTTAGTGATCGTCATATTTAAAAGAACATTTTAGAAAAACGAATATATCATATTTTTAAATATATTATTGTTAAGTTTATTACACAATTTATGTTCATTGAAAATTCCTCTATACGGTAGCACAAATTGTTAATTTCGTGTTCTAAATGGCACTTTCAGTTATATTTTGCCATCATGTAATTTTCAAGTATAATTACGTATTTCATAATTACTTTCAATTTTAATATAGATTCATGTAATTTAATTCAATTAGGGATATATTTTAAAATACTGTCCGTTTTACCTGAAATATATATCTGTTTTCAAAATAATTCACAACTATTAATAACAAGCAGTGTCATCTTGTGTACGTGCGAGTGTAGTCGTTATTGGGAACGGAAATGGGCACTAAGCAATCATTTAACACGACATAAGTTGTTCAAAATTTTCAAGATCTTTGAAAGAACCGCAACAAACTCATCTTAAATACTTACCAACGATATTCACTATAATATAATTACTCAGCCAGATTTCACACTGAGTAATTACGGAGCCAAGGTTTTAAAACTGCTCGATAAAGGCGAATGCAAAAAATACGTAACAATTTACATAAGAGAGCACGCCACCCAAGATTCAATCTCCTCATAATTATGTTACCAGTAAAGTAACGCACACACGATACCGAGACTATTATTAACTCTCAAAGGTTAAAGAAGCGCCCTCACAGCAGAAACGCTTGCTGCTGTGATCCGATTTACTGGTGCAGTCAGCAGACATCGACACACGACACCAACACGGGAAATTAGTCTTTAGGGAGAGCAACGAATCTATGTCGGTGCCATAGATAGGCTTGAGTGCTTATATTCGAAAATGTTTTGACTGAAGTGATTATTGTCCAGGGCAAGCAGACAAAAAAAAATCCTTTTTATGTTGACTGACAAAAATCTATTCATTAAAAATGTATTCTAAGTCACACAAATATTTGAAATCCAACAGTCACACTCCGCGTGCAACGTCTCCAGCGTAGCTCGAAAAACAATGCGAATGATAGCATCAACATGCGAGGACACGTTTACACATAAGTGTTTGTAATTATGCAAAACTTTGAGTACAGCCTTGAACTTATTACACACGTGAACAGTTCCATTGCTACCATTTTTACTATTAAAATGCAACAAACTCTCATTAAGGAATTTAATTAGACGACAAGCGGCAAATGATTGCGAAACTATTTAATGGCTCGCAAACTATACAATGTCGTTCTCACTGATATCATCCCTGACACATATATTACAAATGAGTTACTAAATTAATTGATAATATTTGAAGCATATGTGAATAAATTAATTGACAAATCTACCAAATTCTTACTATGTATATGAATTTAGTGATCTGTAACACTAATGTCATTATTGCTTTTCATTTTAAGATTCGAATATCCAATGCCTAAATTAGATCCCCATACATAGATCTCTTCACGTAGTAAGCAGCTCAAAGGTATTTCGTCATCAAGACTTCATGAATATGGATAAGCAACAGAATCTCTATATATCTACGTTTGAGAAAAACATTACTAATATCACATTATTTATGTATGTGACATATACTCGAGAACGCAAACACAAGAAAAAAAGAACCGAGGGAATCAAATAAGTACGCATGAGGATAATAATGTTAATAGCGACGTCGGAGACAGACTTAAGAAGTTATAATTATGCTTAAGACGACAAATTCAACTCTTAATTAAGTTAAACTAACTCTCTCAAATGTCCCAATTCCGAACTCGGCTGACGCGAGGAAAGTTATCGGGGTTTCAATGAAAATTTATTAGTCCGACAACTATTTGTCAAAATTGTCCCCAAAGGGGTCAAAGTGGAATTTCAGCGAATATCAAGTTGAACGGCCAATTTATTTAAAGGACCAACGAACTGTTGGGCCGTTGAAATATGTCAGAATTTTGCATGTGAAACTTTTATATTTAAAATACGTTCGTAATTATGTTCAGAATTATTGAGGCGTTAACGCTCTTCACGTTACCATTTCATATAAATGAACTTTCCGTTCGAATCAACTTTGATATATGTGACATGGTTCCAACTCGCACACATTATATCTCAATTAAACATAGAAAACTAAAAAAATCAAATTACTTATTAATGTAATCTTCACTATTCTTATTACAAAACGGGTAAATAGCATTTTATTAAAGGCTAAGGAAATTAATTAAACGTCCAGAAATACTTTGAAATCAAATGCAGGAACATTTCCGCTTCTCGAATACACTCCCTGTAATTCTTTTTAGTTGCACAAGCATGTACGACTTGACACAACAAACTGTTGCCTGCATTTTATTTTTCGAATAGGCGACCGCTGCCAAGTGTTCCAAGGCGGGCTGTTTCGCGGTCTA
>DWQQ01000112.1:0-14217 GCA_018244775.1 Oxynetra roscius flavomaculata
TCGCACTGCGCCTTGGTTGTAACTAAATCTTTTAAATATTTTCATATATTTAAGAACTCGCTCTTTTTTGTCCGACGGGAGTAACATTCTCTCTTCTGCATACGCTGCTAAGCAGCAGGGATACCTACTTACCATGGCGCAGCCTCCAGTTTGTAATGAGGTGGTTGTGTGTGATGAAAATAGGTGTGGTGACCCCAAGGTAAAAAATATCGATATACACGACGATAGACAGGAAAAAGGGAAAAAAAGAGAAAGGGTTTGAACTATTGTATTTTGGAGCATTTGGAGCGATATTTCGCGAGCGTTATTTGGAAGCTGTGAATAGGTTTAGACTAAAAGTAAATATACCTATGTAGCACCCAATATAATTATTGAACTAAGGTTATACAGAGGTTATTAATTATATCAATATACAAGCTATGTATATCATCCAAGGCGACAGGTAGGAATTATGACTTGAATTATGAAATTTCGCAACTCCGAAAACTGCCGATAATAATTATTTGTTCAAATAGATCAGTTGAGTGAACTAATGCCGTGTTAAGGAAATCATGAGTTTATATCAATCTGATTTGGCAGTTGTGAGAGCGGAAATTCATAGTCCATATAAATTTCCGCTTTTGTCGCGTGATTAACGGTGCGGCATACAGATTTCAGCTATGATCATATTCATTAAAATAGTTATCAACAATATTGAATAAAAGAAAATCATTATATTCCTATTATGTCTACTTGAAGACCCCAGCTGACATTATGATTTTTCGAATGAGGCAACGAACCTTTCAGCGTGAAATTGACATACAAAGTGGGACTAGAAAAAACTCATTTACAAATAAGACGAAATCACATTTTTGACCACAGATTCCAGTCATTAAAATATTGAATAAACCGTAAACCGATTTGATTGTAACACTGTTCTAGTTGACTGGGCAACGGAACTTGTTCTATCATCGACTTTAGATAGAATCATTACAAATATGTGTTAAGTGGTCATTAAAAACTTCAAACCGGACTTTTTCGTATAGCCGGGGTTAAGTGCAAGTATGCAGAGCTGCTTGCCAACCTTCGTTAATAGGAGAGGCAGCAGAAAAAGGTCATCATTACTATGTAACAAAAAAAATTTTGCAATTTTGCAAATTTTGCCAGTTATTAACCATATCACCTAGTGACCTACAACCAGAAAAAATATGATGTATGATGCGGCGACAGTCAGATAAGCACTTTCGAATCGCAGAATTTTGTATGACAATGTGCGATAGTAACGCCCCCATTTTCCCCGCCACTATTTGCCACGTCTTATGGAAAAATTATAAAAGGAACGGTGTCGTTTAACGGCTGTTACTTAACTGAAAAGAATTGCTTGTATGAACCTAAATGCAACCTAGTCAGGTCTACTGCGTGAACAGACTACATTTATTTTGTGTCTCATTTATTCCAATGTTGAAATATAAGTACAAAGTATGCCCTCGTATACTTTATAATCCCCACAACTGAAGAATCCCTATAATACCTAGCTATGAGAATATATGCACCTATTACTACTACTTTAATGTCAATGTTATCTGGTCACTGTATCTCGTGTGCAAAACGGATCGTGTGCGTGCGTTATTTCTTTGTGTAAAATGGACATGTATATTTTACAGCGAACAGCATCGCTTGTTCCCTCGGTGTTACACAGGTGCCTTATTTCAACACCGAGTTATTGCAATCTTAGTTGGTAAACGAGTTATTGTGTTTTTTGTTCTGGTGCTCTTTACCGGTCCTTTGTCGTCATTGTCGACATCTTATAATTCGAATTATTTTTATACAATTTGTATTTTCTTCACAGAACATTTCGGTGTGACCGCGAGTTTGTGTAGTCGCTTCTTGCAGTTGACCCATTTTCGTAACATTATTACTACCGTGTTAATATAGTTATTGTCAGTACAATACCGTTTTATCTAGAAAATATATGATTACTGACAAAGCTAAATTTAAATTTCAGCATATTTCCATTGAACGTTCTGACAGAATTTTGCCAATCATCATCAACCTGTATCTTCTCTGCTGTGACGGATTTAGGTCACACTGAGGATGTTATGGAGAATTCTAATTCAGGTTTCCTCTAACCGTAATAACATGATGTATTAGGTTTTGAAAACAAAAAAAAAATGTAAAACTACCAATGCATACGATAGAAAGATTGAATTTCAAACAGCCAATCCGTCACTGCTATTATTTATTTAATCAAGCTAGTAGTTAGATGCTGCTTTAGACAAATTGTCGCTGCTCATAAGATATTCTTAGCACGCAAATCAACGCACGATCCATTGACAAATTGATTTTTAGTTATTTGGAATATGTCAGAATAAAATATAATAATATTGCCCAAAAATAACTGACTAAAGTAGTCTAATTTTATTTTATTTAAATATAAATACAAAGCACAATTGAATGCTGATGCAACTTTTTTAATGAAAGAGAACCGAAAGGTGGGTATGAATTTCTAGTCATTAAAAAACGTAGCAAAATTTTAATTAACATATTTATTATATATATAATATTGGAATATTTATATTCTTGAAAATTAAAAGTGTACATTTTAGATTTTAAGCGAAATTATATGTTAAAAAATACAACAAAAAACAGATTACAATAAAAATAAAAACATGCGCATGCTACATTGAATATACACATGTTTTACAAAATAAATATAATACTTTATTGTTCAGACATAAAAAAACTCTAAATTGAAAATTGATACAGACTGATTATATATGAACGTAAACAAAGTCCGCAACTAACAGAATAAAAGCGATCGGAACAGCCATTACTTACTTACTATCTAAAAATAAAAAAAAATGTTATGTTATAGTGCATTCTTTAGAAAACCACACTTTTATAAAATTATGTACCGACTTAATTTACATATGCTTTTTTCGGAATAGCACTGCTAATTCTGGACCCATCCAAGGTCTTTTCTCATAAGATCCAACTGATCGCAGCAAACTCGTGAAGAGGGGCCACGAATAGATTCCAAAAAAAATTTGATATCCCGAAAAATTCAAACGTAAATTAAGTTGGATACTAACGAAAAGTTTAATAGTAAAATATATTTAAATTTACATTTTAAAAATAAGGCCTTGTTTATTCTTACATACAGAAAACATATACCATTTAATTACATTTTAAAGACATAATTACATTATGAATTAAAAATTAAAAACTGCCAGTATCTAAAACGCTATTCAACTTAAAAAAAGTCAGTACAGTCGACTGTAATTAATTTCAAAGTACATGTTAAACAGTTTAGTACTATATATACCTAATATTCATATTTGGCTACAGTTTAAAATACTTGATCATTCACTGTAAATATACAATTTATAAAATATATGAAATAATTATTAAATAAAATACTTATAATTTTTTAATATGAAACAGTACAAATTTGGATTATAAAGAACAATGAAAGTAGCACCAATCGCTTCGCTTACTTAATAATTAGACAAGGGAAAGAAAAATTACATTGTATTTGTGGATATCCTTCAAAATACTCTACATATGTTTTAAATTCATTAGAATAAAAAACAATTATGATTAATACCACCCGACAATGATGACATTTTTCAACCGATTTTTATACAGACATATCGCAATGGCATTTGTTCTATAGTTAATTTATAGTCTGTACCATATCCGACTCATATTTTCAATATGCAGATAAGCCAAAATATTCAAAGGTCTACCAAACATCCATTACTCAAGATAACAAACCCGCACAGTTTATCCACACTAGTAAAAACGTGGCTGTTACTAGATACCCTAACATCGAACATGTTTTGGCCGAAAGCCAGATATCCACAAATTTTACCATATTTTTTTTAACCTGTATTACACAATAATTTAAACTGTAAAAAATTATATAAATTACATTGATAGTGTTATTAAAAAACATCATCATTCATACATTGCAAATAGCTTGATAGATTTCAATGTGATTCCCTTCCGCGGGTGTAAGTGTAATCTGCCTGCTGGCTTTGAGGAATATTACAGTGCCTGGCTTCACTTGCAAAGGTTCCGAATCACAGGCTTCGCCGGCCCCCGATGTCACTATCATAACACTGGGGCTGTGTCGCACTATGCTGTTGTAGGAGACCCCACTTGGTACCTGTATTATTTTAGTTAATAAATTAAACTAAGCTTCTTTATGTGTAATGTCATTTTGTTAATTTATTTCATATGAAAACTTTAGGTCAATTGATCAATTGAAATGTAGTTTACATTATTTACTCTCAACTTTTATTAAGTCGATTATTTTTTGTATAAGTTTTAATGAAAATACTAGTACGGTGAGTAAAAATAATATTACTAACAACATATGGATCTGTAACTAATGTATGTACCAACAGTGCTTTTGCCAGAAAATGCATCCTCAACTTTTCACATTCTGTATGGTTTCTTGAGTCCAATGGTAGTATGATATGAGAGGTGATAAAGGCTAATTAAAATACTGAATTAACTGATGCTGAAACTATTGTTCAGTTCCGATTTCAGGTTAGTTACATATATCTATAGTCGGTAGTCACCACTTCAAAACTTGCAAAAATTACCATTTTTTATAAAAGATGATGACCATTCCAACAATTGCAAAAATTACCATTATTTACAGTTAAATTGTCCAAGTAAATTCAATAAACACTGCTGAAATGCATTTTATGTAATAATAAATATATATATTTTAGGTTACCGCAATTTTGACGACAGCAAAGTCCGGTACGGGCGGTCTCCATATGCAGCTGTTCTCGTCTTCCATATTTGGGGTGAACAACATGTCCTCCGCTGTGTAGCTGGTATAGTCCAACATTTCAATGAGAGTTTGAACATCAATGTGCTTGGGCGTGAGACCGGCTCGCACCACATTGTCCGAACACGCCATGCATTCTACACAATCTGTGTAACAAGTAACATTCTTTTAGAGTAACAACAAATTGGAATTGAAAACAAAGAGTATACGGTATACTCAATTACCTTAAATTAGATTTTTTATGTTAAATAAATAACAATCAGACACTTTATCTTAAGTCGTAGTTTAAATAGGACAATGTGATAAAATTTGGGTTTTACAGTGCAATTTTGAATTTTATATTTTTACCGCAGTCTACAGTCTTTTATTTTGTATTACACTAGAATAACAAAGCAATAAACACCATAGATATAGTTCTGTAATTATTTATAAAGAAAAATCTCAGCTTGGCGAGTTAAGACCTCAGCGTAGCATTTAAAAATGTGTATTTGATGTATAAGTATTAAGATAACATTTTGGGGAAATCCATGCACGCAAGAGTTCTTCATACATTTCTTAACACTTCGCAAACATGGTAGACTAACATCTTAACTCTTCATGCTATTGGATAAAAATGTTAATGATGCTATTAAAAATTACCATTATCCAATGACATGTTTGTATTATGTATAATTTTTAAGTTATCTAGCTTAGGAACGAAAGCTTCCTTACCACCACCAAGGTATGCGTGCGGCAAGTTGGGTTTGAGAAAAATAGCTTGACCCGGTCTCAGTTCCAGATAGTTCATGAAGTATGGCGCCCAGCAGCCCACGTCGCCGGGGAAGTCTGCATGTAGCCTTCTTAGCAACGGGTACAAAAGTGAAGCCTGAGTTGATGTATCTAGAAATAAATGAAAAAAATATTGGATATCATATAACATTTTATAAGTAACATTAATCACGTTTGTGTTTTTTTTTGTCGTAATATATCCTTTTTTTACTTCGGAAATTATTACGATTATTTTTAATAGAAGCTATTGTTAGTTGCAAATCAAGAATTTCCGCTTGGGTTCATCTTTAATCCTTAATAATATCTTCCTCAATGAATTCCTTGTATTAGTATTGCCTAGCTAGCATAATTGAAAAACTGCTATAGTACATTGATCATAATAAAACTTTATAAATCCAAACAAGTGTCATTACCTTCTTTATCTAGTCTAGCCATAAGATTTTCTAAGCTCTGCGCTATGGCTGCTTTCTCACAAGTCATCAAGCTCTGGAATACTTGTTTAAGAATCACTTCACTGCCAACCGCTCCCTCATTTGATATCAAATTATTTACATGCTCCTTGGGTAATATTTGACTTAGTTCTGGCAACACTGAAAAGTTAAAATGTTGACACTTTACTCTGTATGCACACTACAGGAATAGCTAAAATCCAAATAAACTATCATAATTATGTTAGAATGTTACTATTGTTATTGTAAATTCAATTAACAATGATGGGTTGGATCGGGTCAGTCACAGATATGTCGATGAAATTGTCGAAATCATAATTAGTCACAAATAATAGTCTACTGATGCAAATATTAATTATTTTGATACCATAAAAATGATACAGGCTTCACTCGTATTATTATACTCTTGTCTATCCTTCTCCTTTTAGTCTCCTTGAATAATTCCATGTAAACCAAAACAATATATGAAGAGACCAGTACAATACATAAACAAAAGAACAATATGGAATAATTTCCATACATCTATTGGAACTCTATAGCATAGCCTAAACGGTATGTTGCTTGATGTTGGATATAAGAACAAAGGTGCCATCTGAATGATAAATAAACTTTATCAAACAAACATTTAATAGCAGACTAGGTAGGGCCCATAGCATAGATAAGAAGTAATACCTAAGATGTCGCGTCTATGATCATTTACATTATTTATTATTGTACTCACTTTTTAGAAATGTCGTAATCTGAGCTATAGGCCTAAAGCCACAGAGGGCCATAAATGGAGTCAAAGCTATAGCAAGTTCAGGTTTATGGTTTGGATCTTTGTACATATCAGGGAAGCTTTTATGTAGTTGTACAGCATGTTCCTAAAGTAAAGAAATAACGTAAGTAACTAAAGGTAAAATAAAATATTCTATTTTAACATTTCAATGCCGAGGCAGTTATTTATCTGTTAGAGAATAGTAAAAATCTAACTTAGTATTAAACACGTTATTAAGTTATGTAACTTTTTTTATTTGTAAATCATAATGTAAATCATAATTTTATTTCTTGATAATGGTGCCATCATCCGAAGATCCTAGTATTTCAGGCGTGAGGAGATCGTTAATATGAAGCTGGAAGAGTTTTGCCGAGGGGACAGCTCTTGAGGGACTCTGGCAGTACTGTACAGTTGTTGGACTATATCGAGACCTATTCTTATAACCCATTCATTCAAGAAGTCTTCAACCCAAGCAGATCGGCTGGAAGCCCATATGACGCAAGTTCGACGGAAGGCTATCGTCTTAAACTCTGTCAAAAGCCTTGGAGGCATTTGAGAGACAAATGAATCTGATCAGGGCATATCTCTTTTGTTGCTGCATTATCTACAAGTTGTTTTCCATAATTGTGTTTAAACATATAGCAGAAATAATTTAGAGCATATTTTAGTTATTCCCACATAGGACAAGTGGCAACCCACAGACAAATTCATAAATCATTCAAGTTTAGAGAGTATACCCAATGTGCAATACTATCATAGTTACATTACTTAGACTCAATACATACAACAGTTTTAATATTATAATAGTTTCATTTTATACATAAAAACAAACTAAAAATAATCAATTAAATAAGTGCACTAATGTAGTTACCTAAATATATATGGATATATGTAGGTTATTGAAACGAACTCATTGCTGATGAAACTTCATGTATGTGGTAAAATATGAACATATTAACCACATAAAAAAATCATCTTTTTTTTAAAATAAAAACTCTCCGATACCTTATTTGGATGGGCTTGAATGGACAAAGCTTTTCTTATAGACAATATCTTCAACAGAAACGGTATTGTAACTCCGAATTGTTTCCTTACATCTATACCAATTGCATCAAGATTGTCCTTTAGATAATCGGATAACAGAATCCCTCTTTCAATAATCTGGGCAGGCCCGTTGGGGTGTGTACCCATCCACAATTCAGCATAGGGCCGTTCAGCCTCAATTACCGCGTCAGGATCGCCACTTGACATTAATAAAGCAACTTTGCTATCGCGTCCCAATTTACCCCAATCATAGTTCTGGACTTTGCACTTCAACTCCATAGCTCCTGGAATTAAGATATTACCTTTGTATTGACAATTTTCTTTAAATTTTCTAAATTATTCAATAACATAAAATATACATTTATTTCTTCGTTGAAATAAATTTAATATTTTCAACGTTAAAAGTATAGGTTATCATTTGGCACTCACAGTTGTAAGCAGGAGATAAATTTATATTGTTTTAATTAACTGGACACAATATTGATTTTAAATAATTTGTTATATTTTGTTCAATCAGTAAATTCAACTACACGACTGATAACTCTGACAGAATGACAGCTGAGTTGACCAGGAAAGCATTCAAGTATGCTATTTTCAGTTTGAAGCAATTTAGTTTAATATATACTAGTAACGCCATCTAGTGTTAATAGCGAAATCACAAATATCTTCGAACACAGTGTTGCTTTTATAAAAAAAAATTATTATATTTTGAAACATTTATAAAACAAATGTTTTTGTTTTACTGATAAATATTTATTGTTTTTCATGTATTTAAATTATTTTTATTTTAATCTGCCCTTCATTATTACAACTTGAATTTACAAAACCATAGAATGTGTACGAGTATATAGGTTCGTCTGACTACCAAATTATAATAACTTTTCATTTATTTCGATTTTGAAGCAATCGCTATTAAAACTATTTACTTAAAATTGAAGGATATGATTGTCGGTTGCATGAGTATAATGAGTATGAGAGTTCCTTTGGATAGTAAGGTTTTTGTAACCAATTTCGAATAAAACGGATGCTATCTAAATCTGATTGCACTCATTGGTGCCAGCTTAACTGACAGGTTTACAGTATGTACAGTATATTTTTGAAAATATTTCTCCTATATATATGGGAGTATTTGAAATCGGTTACTGATATCTAGACAGCTTGCTCAACTGCTACTTTTCAAATTAAATAACACTCGAAGTATTATGTTAAACGAAACGTTTGACGAATTTAAGAATTGAATCGAAATGACAATTCAATGGTTCCTATCTACAGAAGAACAAAAAACATTAGTTTATAATTAAAAGTATTTATTATTCAATATGAAAATATCAGAAAAATTCGCCATGTAATATGACCACGGTTGTAATTAAACTAACCGAATTACTTTGTTTGCTTTAATATAAAATACCACCTGTCGCTTAATATTTTTTTGTCTCGGCAGTTGTTATATCTACAACACTGATTATTTCAATACTTCCGTTCGATCGAGCCTATTTGTCATGCACTCATATCCCTAAATAACAAATTGAAAATAATATTATTCCTGTCACGGCTTATAGCAATGCAATTATGCAACAATGCGTTTCTGGTGTTGTAGTCGGTTAGTGAGATTCACATAAAACTTTTAGTGCGAAAAATGAGTCACGCTCCATCTTCAGGCTCCGCTAGAGAAGTTGATAGATCTCCAGAAATCCTAAGATGCTTACATATTAAATATTTCTTGCTTCCAAATAAGTAGATATATCTTGTTTAAGGAGTTTAAAATTTTTTTCGCTGGACGCTTTGATTCGATTAACGTTACTGTCTACATTTTGCTTCGATGTTTGTGAAGGTATGGCAAAACCGGACAGGCCTCTGTTACTTATCTCCACATTGAGCAATTCTTCTTGTTCGCTAATACTAGGCTCTTTTTCAATATCCAAGCCAGTATCGAACGTTAAGCTATGCCTTAGGTTTTTAACTGAAGGCCTATATTTCATTTCTAATTCCTTAATATCCAAATATGGATTTTTCTTTATGATTACAAACTGCTCGTACTCTCGCAGATCCGCATTTCTTATAAAGCTTTTTCCCAAATCATTTTTCTCTGAAACACTTGCTTCTGTAGTATTCTGCTTGCGTTTTTGTGACAGACGGTTGACATTTATGATATTTCTCAAATTTGAGGGATTTTTCTTTAGGCTTAGTCTCGCATTATAATTGTAATTGTCATCATCTCCACAATGCTGACCATCTACAATATGTAGAATGATTGTTAAATATATTTTTACTCTATTACAATAATTAGGTATTGTGACTGCATGAAATATATAAAATGTTTCCTAAAATTACACGCTCTGAGGTTGTCTCTGCCCATTTATTATATTATTGATAAGTGGTCCGATATGTCCTGTGAATGTAATCTATTTTGTTTTCCTATTTTCAACAGGTCTCAATTTGCAATAAGAGAAGGTCGGGAACATACTCGGGCAGGCTGTTCCAATGCTGGTTGGTCGAAATCACGTTAACAAAAACATCTAACTGAATCCCACCACCTTGTTCGGCAAGCTAGTCATTACATTGGTACATGATCGTATACATACATACATATTACTTATAGATTTGTTGTAGTTATACCAGAAAGTAACGTATGCTGGCAATCGAAAGTGGACTTAATATCACTGTTGCATTGAATTAGATTATTGTGCAAGGATATGCATTTCGGTCATCATAATATTAATAATGCTGTATTACGACACAAGATATTTACAAATCATTCTAATAGTCTAAGTAATCTACCTATCTATAATAATCTAAGTAATGCATTAGTAGTGAGTATATACCTACCTAAATTCTCATTATACTTACGCTTAGTGATCATTTTAAGACGATTTTTATCAGACGATTCTCTGTACAGCGGAAACGTATAGTTCAATGTTAGACATAGAAATATACAGACGACAACCAAAATTCTCGTATAACCCTGCATATTTACATTATTTTCAATTAACATTTGACTTTGAAGATAATATATCCTAATTTATTGAAGTCATACATTTATTGTATCGATGACATATTTATACATTTCTACTTTTTTTTTCAATTTTGGACAACTTCATATTTATGCTCACACGTATCGCAAATTATATCTTTACGAGTAGTTAGATATTAATAATAAAGTACACATAACTAGGAAAATAGATATACTGTACCTACCTACAGAAAAATCTAGTACAAAATATAGGAACCTATATATGAATTTAAAATAATATATGATTCAAAATTGTAAGAAATCAAAATTTTAGGAGGAGCAAGAATGGGTTAGAATTGCGTATGTATGACTTAAAAGTGTTGACAAAAGTTCGTAATTTCCGCGAAAATAAAACTAAAACTCGATCATTTTAAAATCCCGCCTTCGGGGCCGGCTTCGTTTGCGGTTGGCGTTCTCATTGGCTGAAATTCATCCATTCCACAAATTTCCCGCTTCCGTAAGGGATGAGGAACACAGGGGCGGGGCTTCAAAGTTCCCGAGGGATGTTCGACGCACCTGACACGCTCAATCCACGTGTTAGACGACATGAGATATAACGTGTCCTAATTTTATCGGTATCAAAATTAAAGTGTCCGTCATTTAAAAATCGTATAAGTAAGGGGAAAATAAAGTTATTAGTGTTTTGTTGTATTATTTTAAAGTTGCAAAAATGCAAAAATGCGACGAAGTTAATATAGACGGGACAGAAATAAGGAAAGTTGTTCCTACGGTGGTAACTTCTATTCAGACTCCGAGACCGTCGTCGCCTCGAAAATTTTTCGCGCGCATTTATGGCCATCTCGAGCAGCAGTCGTCGAAAAATGAAGAAACCAAAGACATCGGACAAGGTTCAGAAAGCGATTCGTCTTCAGATGTTGAAATAGGTGAAAACGAGCCTGTAGCCGGAATTGCCGGAAACTCCAGGATTTCACCGATGTGGCCACCTCCACCGCCGCTGCCTCTCTGCCCACGTCCTATGCTGCTTCCGCACCAACAGTTGGCTTTTGGTGCCGGGCTTGCTGCGTTCTGTAAGTCTCAAATGTTAAGTCTTTTTACTTTAGTCCTAAATTGCTTTTAAAAACATAAATTTTTGTATATATAAGACTTACGCTTATTATTTTGTCTATGACTGTCAATATTCAATCGATCGATTTCCTACTTTGAAGATAAAATATTATCAGAAAATATTATTTAAAAATATTTTTTTGTATTTTTACGTATACAAAACTGATCAAAAAATAGTTGATAATTTTTCATTATTATGAGAAATTATAAAAATTAATTAATTAATTTTGTATAATATTTATATTGATTTTATTCACTTGTATCGTGATCAGTTGAGCGGCTAAAAGGCGTGTGGTTGCGGCTGCTATAAACCCACTCTCTATCGATCGGGTAATCGTTAATGGTTTCATTTACACGGCTCAGCGGAAGGTCGTACCTTTATTGTTTAAAGAGAAAAAAAAACTGTTTGTAAATAATGATTCAAAAATACCTTATCACACCTTTAAAAAGCACATTTTATTTTATCAATAGCTGCGTTTTATAAATTTTGCAACTTTTCAATTGCCGAAATCAATTACGCTATAAAAAAACTATAAAATTATCTTTTTTAATATCAGCATAATTAGGAGTCTCGATGATAACATATCCTAAATGTCGCACTGCTAGATACACATCTACTGGATCAGGGGAGTTGTTATTCATATCTCTGAATTTATCATCAAAACCATTATTTATTATCAACTGTTATACACTTCTATCTAAACGGCTAAAACGTGTACAAAAAATTGAATAATCACGTCATGTTAAATTAATCATGGCTACTTTCTGAAACAGTCGATAAACTGATTTCTTTTAATTGGAGGGAGTAGAACATGAGCAGGAAGTAAGCACGAGTTGTCGCCACTACCCATGGATATCCAAAACCTTCCTCGATTGATTAATGATGCGTATAAGTTAAAATGATCTGATAACAGAACTGTATGAATAGGATTACTAATAGGTTTCCTAGTCACAGTTGGTCAATGACGCGCTGCTCTTGACGACTCAGATGGTCGGTTGACATGCAGCAAGGCAACCTAACCTAACCGACTACTCAGAATATAAGCCGGTACTTCTTTTCTTTTGTAGTCACGTAAATAAAATTTAGGTAGTTAATTCTAAATAATTGGGAATAGTTTTTACAAGATACATTTTATTAGCGACTTTTTCTGTGTTTTAGCAGATAATTACTAACTCAAAATACAGAACTAAGTATTTCATATTATTTATATTCATATTCTAAATAGGTATTGAATTGTGTTTACCGTTTCATGTGTATACTGGAGGCGATCATTTCAGTTCTCAAACCAAATTCGAATAGGTGAAATACCAATGCACTCATATAAACATACACTGACGGTTCTAATGTTACTAACAGAGGTAATCCTACAGTCTTCTTTGAGGCCGTTGGTATACCTTTCCTATGGGCAGTAACGGCCAATTGTGACTGTTGCCTGCTCATTTTCTGCCCACTTTATTAAAGAAGACTAGGCGATAACAGTTCGTATTAGAAAAAATTTATCAGGTAATATAAATACATATTTGATATATAAAGAAATGATTACATATTTTGGTAGGTAGGTACTATTCAAAATTCATATCAAGAAGGCGCGTCTCAAGTGATATCAACACGAACTATTGTGAAACATTTTTGATTCCTCTCTATCTTAGGGAATATTGAACGCATCTAATAAAATCGTTGAGACGACTAGGAATTTAAACTTTCAAAATCTAATTGAAATTATTCCTGTTCAATGGGGTACTGAAAATCGGTAACTTTTCGTTCGCTCAGTGACTCATTCATGAAACACCTGGGCTACGTCAAGTAATCTAAGAAACATTTACCTTAACCTGTAGAAAAAATAAATAAATAAATAAATAAATAAATCTGTATATTGCCCAGAGTTATTTCTACAACAAATATATGCGTTGTGAATTATACCTAATATACCTACGTTTGATATTAGGACTTAACAAGTCTATGGATCGGTTAAGTATTGTGATCATACTTTATTAAATATAGAAATTTATGTATATTTAA
The DNA here is from genome assembly GCA_018244775.1 of Oxynetra roscius flavomaculata. Classification (NCBI taxonomy): domain Eukaryota; kingdom Metazoa; phylum Arthropoda; class Insecta; order Lepidoptera; family Hesperiidae; genus Oxynetra; species Oxynetra roscius. The sequence continues at coordinate 13,900 of DWQQ01000112.1, forward strand.
TTCAGTCTTAATTTTTATGTATTAGTTATTGAATATTCAGTTTCCAGCCAGACTTTTTCTCCAGTATTCGTAATATTTTAAAACAACAATAACCATTATTTTCAACTGTTTCAGCAGTTTAAAATAATTGGTTTAATAATTGTCCATTTCACAAAAAAGAACGGTTGTAATTATAAATAAATCAAAGCACATTTTGTGTAGAAAAATAAAGGAATAAATAAATAAATAAAATAAAGAAATAACCGTCACGCCAAGTCCCTAGCCGGGGTAGGCAGAGAGCACCGAGTGCCAAACATCTCTGTCCTTACAAACCTGACG